>CAJUYH010002067.1:26707-42909 GCA_910591685.1 Galerucella tenella | reverse complement strand
ACCTTTGGAAAACTGTTCAAAAAAATCCATTCTATATTAGAGTCTGGGGTCCCTTAGCACTGAGATACAAAAAGAAGTGTAATACAGTTATTTTTGTTTAAATAAATACACATAATGGTTAATTTGGGGAACATTTTTTGAATTCCATTTCATTATTTTTTTCTGTATATTTCGCTTAATTTGCAATCTACATCCTTATAGAGTATTAAGTAAATGAGAGATAAAGTTTTTGACGTGAAAGGGAAATATCCAGTGATATTTCACCTTATTCTAAGCAGGTCTGGAGGCCAGGTTCTAGCAAGTCTTCATGTGGTGGGGCCGTTGTTGAAAAGCTCTTCTACTAACTGTTTTGAATGATGCACAGTTCGTTCTTTGTATGACGCCGTAGCTTGATGGATTTCATCTCTTATAAAAGGAATCTTTAGGTCGTCATGCAGTGTTTGATTACTGACATACCATGGTGCATCCGCTATCGATCTTAGCAGCTTTGACTGGAATCTTTGGATGATATTGAGCGACGTTGGTTTTGCGCACCCCCCTAGATGGAGTCCATAAGTCCAGATAGGTTTGAGCATCGTTTTGTAAAGCAGGATTTTATTATGGAGAGAGATTTTTGATCGTCGACCTAGTAGCCAGTACAAGTTACTTTTGCATATTTTGAGATGCTGTTGTAGGGTCTTCGTCTACTGAAAGTATTGCCACGTCGTCGGCAAAGGAAGCAATTATTGTGGTATTGTTGGTTTCGGGTATATCGGACGTATACAGTAGGAAGAGCAGCGGACCTAGAACACTGCCTTGTGGAACTCCAGATTTTATGGGGCATATGCTGGACTGCTGGTTATCGAATTTGACGGAGAAATGTCTATTGGCGAGATAAGATTTAAGTAGAAGGAAATAGTCACTAGATAATGTATTTTTCAGTTTGTAGAGCAAGCCTCTATACCAAACTTTATCAAACGCTTGGGAGATATCTAGTAGCAGCGTTGCAATATTTCTTTTCTTCAAGACATTGTGATATTTGGTTAACTATTCGATGAATTTGTTGAGTGGCTGAATGGTCTTTGCGGAAGCCGAACTGGTGTTTTGGCAGTAGTGTTTGGAGATTATGATCTGTGTGAATTCTCTGCAGCACTAATCTTTCGAAGACTTTGCTTATTGTTGGAAGCAAACTGATGGGTCGGTAGGATGTAGTTTCGTTGTGTGATTTTCCCGGCTTGGGGATCATGATAAGCAAATTTCCAAACTATGAGAAAGTAGCAAAAACTTAACATTCGATTGAAAATGATAGTTAGGAGAGTAACAGCCTTACGTGGTTATAGTTGTTCTAGTATTTGGCCGGTGATTAGGTCGTATCCTGGAGATTTTCTTACATTGAGTTTACATATTTCGTTCATCACTTCTGTAGGAGTGAAGCATTTGATAGGAGAATTCCATTTCATAACTGAATATAAACATTAATAATTAAACCATGATTTAAGCAATAAAAATATTTTTGAAATGTTGTTTTTGTTTTATTTATCAAACAAACAGATTCTGCTAACAAATATATTTTTTAAATAGTAGTTGCATTAATTTGTATACAGAAAAACATATTAAAATACAATCAAGGTATTTTTTAAGGTCAACAATGTTTGATAAGCCTTGTATAATTTTTCATACAACTTGCGACATGCGAAAAAAGGACAAATTTATGTTAATATTATTGTCAAGTATTGCCACCAATCAAGTTTGAATTGGACTAATGTGAACAATGAAAGAGAATTGCATGTTGTCAAACAACAAGATTTATAATTTGCAATAGTAAACCTTGCAAGAAATTTCTGCAATTTGTCAATCGGCTTTAACAGCCGGACAGACCAGCCAGTTTGGCCGGGCATTTGGGAACAGTGTCCATTTGTTTTGGCCGAAAACGCAATGAAAAAGCTATGTCCGGCTTTATTCTAACCCCTGGCATTGCTAATCGCAAGTGTTTAGAAATAACTACTAAGCACGCCGCGCTCCTGCTATTCCAGTCGTTGCCAATTGCAACTTTTTCAACTTTCATCTGATTACCTGCCCATATATCTTAAAATTATCAGATTGGACAGTAACATAATGGTGCACTGGAGATTCCACTTTTTATCTTTTTTCTTTACATTTTGAAAGGCTGAAAGAAATACAGAACTTGCGCGAACGATACCTCTATAGTCTGTATTATGGAACCAAGGAAAAATACTACGTACTGGACGACTGGCATTGAAATTTTAGCAGTAGGGTAACAAAATACCCTCCGTTCAACGCATGTAAACAAAGACCACGCGTGATCTATTCTAAGTCGACTTCGTATTGGGCGACTCGCATTGAAATATGCCCCGTTTAACCTTATCCACTTGCCTAGGTCATTCAATGTTCACGTGATTTTGTTTCAAGCGGTTTTTCTTTAGAACGAACCAGGGTAGGGAATCTCTGAACGAGCGAGGGTACTGCCACCTAGGGAGTCGGAAAATATACTAAAATAGCGGATTTAATAAGAACATGAACTGTAACGCCGTTGAAAGATACTTCCACATTTCACTATTTGTTGTACTTTGCGTCGTTCCCTGATTACTTATAATAATTATAAACTTATTAATGCTTCTTACCTTAAAAAATCGTTTTACCTTATTCGATTCAAAATAATTTTCTACATTTATTGTTCTTCCTGTTTGTCATTAAAAGATGTAAAAAACGTTTTATTGGCTGTGTACTTTTCATTTTGAATAAAATATACAAACTTGATGATTATTGCTTCATTTTTCCTACTCCAGGCATTATATGGTCCATTTTTGACATTTCATTTAATTTAACTTGACTATTTGATTGTTATTATTGTAATATCAATCTAAATGTTGAGTTACTTTGAATGAAATATCAAATAATGGACCATAAATGCCATATTGCAATAAAAATGAGATCACAGTAATTTTGAATATGGCGCCAGCCGCGAAAAACTGTAAATTTACAGGAATCTTCTTTTTCCACTGTTAGCGGAGATCACAACCATGTCAAATGTGTTAGTTTCATTTTCCGACTCTCAAGGTGGCGCCACTAGTAAAATTAATTCGTCATATGAAGCGCCACGGGTCAGATTCCCATCTATCAGTTTTATATTATCTATGGAACGAACCGACTAAGAACGGTTCTAATCGCCAGTTGGAACACACCTAATATCACACAGCTTAGAACATAAAACAGACAGGAAGGAGTCTTGTCACTCATTAGCTGTATAAGAAAATGCGAAGGAAGTCGCCATTTACAACACCCTAATTATGACTCATTTGTGAAGTTGACGTGGATTGTAGGAACGTTTTTTTACATCATTTATTCACCATTGGTTGAATGATCTCAGTCTCCGCTGCAAAGACATGTTGGAGTCAAAAAACGCATTTGTTTTTAAATCATCTGACCACTGACAATCTATTTCTAAGTTTATTGTTGTTATTAGCGGTTCATCTGATAGTTCCACTTGATTTTTTTTCAATTTCTGACGCTGTTAATAGCGCCGTCAATACCTTGTTACCACATTTTAAATTTATTTCTATTAATTCGTCCATTTCTTCGACTGCTTCAAAAAATCGTTAGTTTTTTGAGGTTAAGCTGTCATTTAGTGAACCACCAAAGTTATCCACCACCTCGATACAACGGTGGAGTGGTTTGCAATGTTGGTTGATGCAACAGTAATAAATGAACGCGTCATTTCTTCAATCTACAATCCACCAATGAATATAAAAACGCAGCTGGTCAATTGGTTGATCTACCGGTGAATAAAAGAACATGCCTTGTTTATGTAGTTTTTTTGGTTAAAATAAGTTTAAACGAAAGTATTATCAGAAGTATTATTTTAATTTTAAAATTTCACATATTCCATACCCTATACAAACAGTACGCCACTGTCAAAAAACTCAATATGTGCCCATTTATACCAATTATAGCTGTTCAACAAACCTAAAATATTGGTTTTCTTCATTACGTTGCCAATTCCAAATCAAAATAAAATGTGATATAAAAATATTATTATTTATATTTACAATATTTACTCCACGTACCTATATACTTAATTTCCTATTCGATAAATATAATAAACATCTATTATGATTATCTACAACTATTGCTGTAAAAGTTCCATAATAGACGATAGTGAGTATTATAGATATTATATTATGTGGACCTGTACATTTTTTGTCATTTAGTCCCGTTAGTTTAGCTGGCGTCACATGTATAGAACCTTTGGTTTAGCAGGTATATTTCGTGGTACCAAAGTCTATATATTCCTATATAGACTTTGGTGGTACTGTCCCTTATGACATACTTGATAAAGCAACGCAGGTGTAACGAATTTTACAAACGGTACGTTTGCCTGAGTTTATTCATAAATTCGGCAGAGTAATAAATCTTCGTGACCCTTGCAAAACCAATACAGTATCAAAGTTTACAGAATAAAAATAATATTCTGTAAACTTTGACTAAGTTTACTACTTTCGGATTAGTAGCTTATGGTTTTTATAACTTAAAAATAGACTAGCATATTCCAAATTCCTCTCACTATACCTATACTCCCATTCCCATTCAATAATTGTAAGAAGGACTTAAATTGCGTTGGAATAATAATCATTCAATTTTAACCATCACCAACATCCATGTAACCCCATCACCAATTACCTACTAAGATTTTCGGCAAAGCTACCTGGATTACAAACAAAATGTTGGGGGTCGATTTCGACAGTCCGCTTAATCTCTAAAAACGAAATTTATAGTTTGTCTCAAAGTATATCGTCTTCACTTTTGCAGGCAATCATAAAACTAATGGGCCAATTGCAATAAATCATATGGTCAATAGCTGCTGTGGAAGAGATCGCCAGAGGCAATATTTAAAATTATTTTAAAAATAATCAAATTCACAAAAACCTATATTTTTGTGTTTTTATCATACATCATTTGTTTTTTATTTAATTGTGAAGACCATGTGAGACTATTGAATACTATTAAATTAAATAAAATGTAACCAGGCCCGCCCTTGTCTTGTCATTCGACTGTTGTTTGTTTCATTTCAGGTAAAATTATTTTAAGAAAGTCGTAATTGGTCGTATTTAGATGATTGCCGTCAAAAGCGAAGACGATATACTTGAGACAAACTATACCTGATTCAGGACCACCAGAAAAACTTGTAAGGACGATGATCGATGTCAATAAACAATAAATCTAGCCTCAATTGTGCCAATACTGCTTAATTTTATGGTGAATTTATGTTTATTCTGATATGAAGGAAAGTAAATAAAAATGACCTTAACGTCTTTTTATCGTAAATAATTATGCTTTAATTTCGACAGTTCAGTCAGTTCACTGACTGCGTGTCCATTATATTTATATTATCTTTTATCTATTCTGAGTATGCTTATATCTCAGAAAAATTTTAATAATAACTTCGCTTATATCTCAAGCAGAATAAAGCATTATAAATATTTTAAATAAGTGCATTGGATATCAATATAATCCGAATACTTGCGCATATTTTACATTGGTATGCTAATGATCATCATCAATAATATACAGGACAGATAGAGAAATTTGCTCGGAAATTTATTTTGGAAGTCCAATTGAAATCTTAAAAACTATAAATTTAATGGGATTGAATTTACGTTTGTACTTACAAGTAGGTATAAATAAGAAATACAAGATCTACCTATAAATACTCAATGAACTAGGCGAGAATAATATAGTCACCTTTCTGTGGATTCCAGGACACACTGGAATAGAAGGAAATGGCAGATGAACTAGCAAATAGGGGGACTGAAATACCTTTATGGGGGTGTGAACCCTTTTGCGGAATCAGCCCCAATGTAATATTAATAGGTAAAGACGAGAACAAGAGAAGATCTGACCATTGGGAAGATCTAGTAGGGCTTGTACAATAAAATATTCTTCTGGGTGACTACAACCTGTTGAGATCAAATGAATGCATAAGTCAAAGTAAAACTGCGCTAAGATTTTTAACAGTTTTAACAAAATAGTAGAAGAAGAAGAATGTAGATTTTGTGGCACGGAAGGAGAGACTTCCATCCACATATTTTCCAACTGCATAGCACTTCAGAATCCTAGAGCACAGCACCTGGGAGATTACGAGATAGAAGAGGAAGTTGAAGCCTGCAGATAACCTAAAATTCCTCCGGGAAATAGGACCAAAGGAGCAACTAGTTTCTAAGACTCTCCTCAGAAACTAAGTAGAAGTAAGAGGGCACAATAGATCTTTTAGGTCTCAGTGAATGTCACCTCAAAATACATACATAGATACATACATACGGTTAAGTGGAATAAGACTCAACTTTTATAGTGAATTCTGAATTAAAGATTGCATAGGACAAGAAAAAAAATGTGGGTCTTTGGAACATCAGGAATATAATGGACCCAAAACATCTTTAAGCACGCAGGTACTGACAAAAAATCAGAGATAAAATTTATAAAACTACAAAAGTTATTGTTTGTTATTTAATTTCCATTCCCCGCTCTATAACATTAGGTACAATAGTTTATATCGGTTCCTGATAAACATTGCGATAACAATAACAGTATAGAAACTAGGATTCAAAGTGCACAAATATTAAAACATTTCCATGCAATAAATAGCAAATTTTATTAGTTAAACAATTAAATGTAAACAAAACAATGTAGAAGTAAATAGGAATTGTCTATTAAAAATTTCTCAGCGGTTTGCACAAAAACCGGTAGCTTCGAACAGTAGTATCGTTACGAAATTTGGACCAAATATTGATTTTTAATGTAATATGAGATTGCGCGGCTGAATTTCTAGTGGTTTACATTCAGAAATTTATATTTAATAATGTCTAGTAGGTATTACGAAAACCCAAGAATATATTTTTAGACAAATTGTTCCAGATATTTTTTACCATCAATTGCGGAAAAGTATTTTTTCATTTTTCTTTTTTTTAAATACCTAGTTATAAATGTAATATTATACAAGGTACCGTAATATTGTATTGATAGAACTTACCTCTGACCAAATTAAATTAAAACACGTCGTCTCAGAACTACCACTTAAAATTAACACAACTTTTGCAGTTTCAACAATTTTTAACTTAATGCAACTCAAGAGATATACTTAAGATTAGTAGGTAAACAAAGTATTTAGTACCGGTAACTGACAGCTCACTATCTAGGTAAATTAGCCGACGTTTTCTAGTCAACGGAAAGGACTTCTCTATCCCCAGACAGTACGACCTTCAATGTGCTGCTAAGTGTTGTGTATATTTTGTATAAATGTGCACAGCGCACGACGTTTCTTTGCCCCAAAATAGCTGGCCACACACTATTAAATCTCTACCAAAAATATCGATGTTTTATCTACTGCAAATTAAAGTAAACAGGAAATTTGATTTTTATAGAAAATTATGCGTTTAACAATAGTTTAACAATCATAAAAATACACATAATAAAAACTTTTAAGTCGGTAGCGATAAAAAAACTTCAATTATTTAGGTTCTAAAAATTGTGTACTTACTTATATGTATTATGTATGTGTTTATATGGGGTGATATTCACTGAGAACTAAAACATACCCATGAGGAGCGCCACAGACACTAGTTTAATCCTATTTCCCGGAGGAGTTTTAGAACATCTGAAAGCTTTAATTTAGATAAATGACTCTCTTCTATCCAATAGTCTCTTAAGATTCTGAATTGCTCTGCAATTCGCAAGTATGTGGATGCAGGTTTCTTCTTCCTCCACTATTTTGAGCTTTTGGATGAGGTACACATTCAGACGATAATGTACCGTTAGGAACCTTATTAAACTTCTTCTGTAAGTTCCTTGTGGCATTACTTATTACTTATTAAAACTCTTAGTGCAGTTTTATTATGACTTATGCATTCATTTGATCTAAACGGGTTGTAGTCATCCACAGGGCCGGAGCTTGAGTTGGAAAGGCCCCGGGGTAAAAGACAATTTGGGACCCCATATTAAAATCAATTGTTATGATAATCTCGTATAAATATTAAGTAAGAACGACAGTTTTCTGTTAATGTTTTAAGGTCATCACAATTACTGCAATGCAGAAAATTCGTGTTTCCAATAACTCTCTAATAACAATGCAAATTTTAATGTAATTACGTGCAATATAGGATACTGTGACAAACTAATGAATGTTTGATAGCTACAAATGTTTGACAGTAACTGTCAGAACGCGTTAGAATTTTACGCAATATTTGATCGTAGCTTTCAGTTTTATTTTAGGTTTTAGAACATGCCGAACATTTTATGAAGAATAAGTTTTTTTCTTGAAATTGATAATAAAAAAGTGGTGCGAACTTACGAGGACACAGTGTATACAACTAGTAACGTTTTTTTGTTTTTTAGAATCACAGGTACAGTACAGCTCCGATTATTCGCGAGTGCTACGAAAAAAAATGTTTCGTGAGGCGGAGCTTCCACATCTGGTGGTGAGCGATATCGTGGTTTTTAAATCACAATGTTAATTGCTACTGTGACTTTTTGATATCAGTGATTTTAAAGCGTGACGTGATCACGACTTTCACAATTTTATTATAGTATGGCATTGCTAAATATTGCGATCGTGGCGTGAGGCGTGACTCGGTTCGGGTAAGGTAAATGGACAGAAGGGACAAACTGATATACAGTGAAGTTAAACAAAAATAAAATATTTTATATTCTTTAATTAGTAAATTTCAGTAACAAGGTATTACATGTTTATCAACTGAAAAAAAAATAATTATACTAAATCTCACTAATATCTTCATCCCTTCTTAATTCCGTTATTTGATATTTGTAGTTTATGAATCGTTTATGGTGATATGCAATGATCGACCATATTGAAATATAGAAACGTGATTTTTTAGCAGAGAGAAGACGATAGGAAACACGGCAATATTGTGCTGTGGCCGTGATCACGTCACGGTGTTCTACGAGATCAGGTAACAGTCATGAATCGTGAATTCTATATATCAGTTCCTAAATCACAGTTCGTGATATCTCGCTCACCACTATCCATATCCAGATTTCACACCGCTGACCTTCCCGTCTACATGTTCTGCCGTACCTTTGTCACCCAATTCGCATGTATTCTTATTTAGTACACTACAGAAACGAATGATAGAATAGAAGATTGAAATATTCGAATTAAAGCAAAAGAGAACATATTCAAAATACTAATTACTGGTATACTTTTGTTTAATAATCTACTTCCAGTTTAACCGGAAACAACCTCAACTTTTTTAATTCAAATTGGACACTTCGTATAATCACGCACATTTTGATAGATCTTAAGTTTTCTTTGGAAATAATCTGTAAAAATAAAAAACTACAGTATTTAAAAAAGGTGAAATATTTTAGGGGATATAATGTAACTATGACGTACGATTTATTCGGTGTATGGCCGTCTATACTAAAATTTCGGAATACTTTCATTCACGTTTACACTCTTTCTCCCACTTCCAAATAATAAGTCTCGTGATGAAAAGAGATGGCTGGTTTTACGTGAACCTTATCAGTTATGATTCAATGTTTTTGGCATAGTTAGTAGATTGAAGATTACGGCGACGGAGGCGACGGCGCCGTCTTGACGTCATCAGCTGATGCTGTTTAGAATTAATTTTTGGGATACAACGTCAAGTAGTTTTTTTTTATTGCAGCTGCATTAAAAATTTGAATTCATCTACGGTGTTTCAACTCTTTTACCATTTGTTTATTATCAAAAAACAACTTTCTAATTCCTAACGGAAGTTTATAATTTGTAAGAGCTATTTTGCAATCTAACAATGTTTTACCTTATTAGACCTTAGTGCAGTTTTGGATGTTTGAATTGGGGGAGATAAAAAAAATGTTTAAACTACTAATCCTTCTCATCATCTTTTAAGCGTTTTAAATAATCTACAGTATGATCTAAATCAACTGGAGCACCCCGCGGTTTGAACAATATTTTGTAGCCGATAAAAAACAAAGTTGAATATTTAATATCGCGCAAAAGTTATCACCAAATTAGGATCTAATCAGTAATATCAGAGAGCCTATTGGCTGCCTTTGGTAATATATATAGATTCCCAGTGGCGGTTCATATTATAATTAATGGTAACAGTTAGGTAGGGTCCAAATGTTTAAGAAACTTAAAAATTTAAAAAAAATTATGGTTTTATTTCCCAAAAAAATAACAAAAAGAATAATGAATATACCACAAAGAACACACAGAAGTGTGTTATGGATATTGTAACATATAAGAGCAAGATAGTTAAAAAAATTAGCTTAACTTTTATGCTGCGTTTGGTTTCATTTTATCTACAGTTGAATTCTGCACACATTTTCACGCGTGAAAGATACTAAGACAAGATACATATGGAGCTGAAGAGGTTCTAAGAGTCTCTCTACTTCGCAATTCTATTGTGTGTGCCCTCCTGTTACGCTAGAGTTCCTTGTCAAGACTCATCCTTATTACTAGACTGCTAAACTGCAGGTGCTCCATATATTCCTCACCCACTTGTCGTTGGAAATTCAAAAGTACGACGATATCAAAAAAAATTTGTTGATTTCAATACACTAAAATTACTTATGCAGTTTTTAACCCAGTTTTAATACAAGTTTAGTTTAATAACTCGTAACAAAAAACGAAATACATTATTGCAAACTGCAAATACAATTGCAAGAATTTTGCTTATCTCTTTACTTTTGTTCAATGTTGTGTAGCTTCACCTTTCGCCCACCGGTTGTTACGTACATGGTTACAGTTTTCATTGGATTGTATAATTCAGCTTGTTTAGCAGTGGGACAAGTGCAATGCATATTATAGAAACTCATTCTTGTACGAATACACAATGTAAAAATTTCGCTCTTCGGAGTTTAAAGAATCTACACCTTGGATCCAAAAAGTGGGTCAGCTTTCACTAACATCACCTTGTATATTATATTATACTTTCTTAAATTCAGTACGTAATATTTGATTTAAAGTTGCAGACAGTTTATTTAGTTTTTATCGTTCTGTTAATAATGTCTTTATCAAAAATTACAAAGTATTTGGTTCGGAAAAATTTGTTATTAAAACCCAGTGTGGTGTACGCAGTGCAGTCTGAAAGATCGAGCAGTATAAACTTGCAATCTTCGAAAAAACCAAATTGGAATCGGGCAGTGAGTGAAGCGGAAAAGATTGTAGGATATCCTAATAGTTTTTTGAGTTTGCGATGGTTGTTAAGTGATGAAATTGCTAATGTAGCTCTTCAGTTGAGGAAACTCGTTGGATCGAACCATCCTTTACTTAAAACTGCTAAGTAAGTAATTCGAAAAGCGTATGTTTGATGTAAATAATCCAAAACGAACAAAGTGTATTATGGTATCTGCTTTCTCAAAAAATAATTACGAATGTTTACAACTTGTTGTTAAACTTTGCACCAGAAATACAATTTTTTTTTATGTGAAGTGAACCTTGTTATTTTATAAAAAAACTATTAATTGTAATTAGTTACGTGGAAGGTTTTGAATAACTATTTTCCATAATATTATTATAGTACCTAGATAGTTCAGAAATTCTTATAAAACTAATAAATTGTAATTTGGCCACAAATGGAAAACAAAATTTGGCTAATTATAATTAAAAACATTTACTAAGCACTAGGTATTTGTGAATAATTTATTGTCAACTGAAGATTTATTATACAGAGTGTCGAACCGTTATTTCTGAATTTTAAATAACCATCTAGAGTGACCTCAGAATATACTGTGATTTTTCCCATTACATATAAACAACAATTATTTTACAGGGTGATCATTTGAATTCCGACACATTTTATGAGCCCATAACTTGGAAACCGATTAAGATATCGTTTTGACTGAACGGCTTCAAGAATGAAGAAATTTTTTTTCACGCTGTTGCCAATTTTGTATTTTTTCCCTAGACTCCAGGCAAAAACTTGGGTTTTTTGGAGATCAATAACTAAGACATTTTAAATGAAACACCCTGTATGTTTTTGTACCTTCGGATAGGCTGAAGCAATATATAGCAATTTAGGGTGTTCTTAGGGAGCAGATTATCTTTAAAAGATAGACTGCAATTCGTTGACTACAGTAATTCCGTACATTTTTGTCACCCTTTAACTTCTGAACTAGTGATGACATCAAGAAGCGGTTTTAATTGAACGGCTTAAGAAGAACATAAAGTATTGTAATGTTTTTTTCTTATTTATTTAAACAGTTTTTACCGTGGGATAAAATTATACACTCGCTATGGCTAATCACTATTGATTTATGAAAGAAACACTTACACACTATGATAAACTTAATTTATATACACACTACTTAATGTCTATTAATTTATCTAAACTCGGTATAATAATTGTCCTAATTTATCTTCAACACTATTTATATTCACTTTCTGTTCACTCACTGTATACTGAAACTGTTTACCGATTTACTGTATACTGAACAACTCCTGACTCACTCGAAAATCCGCGTATATATAGTCCTTCGAATCTCTAGAAAATTCTTGAATATACCACCTTTGCGTATATTTCATAATTCGGGAAAATTCGAGTTAAACCATTGGCCTTGGTACGCTTCGAGAACCTTTCTAGAAAGGTCGCATTCATAATTTGCGACAGGACCGGCTTCTGAATGAGTGAGTTCGTAACATTGCCCCTTCCTTAATAGTAAGTTCCTCCTGGAACTCTTGTGTAGCCGGGACTGGATGTTTAAATCGGCAACTGGATCCATTCCTACACTTTCCGGTCGTATGGAAATAACAGGGTACTGTCTTCATCGGATACTGATTACGTGGGGAATAGCTGCAGATTAAAATGTGGACATCGGTATCTTCGAAGATCACTTCTACCATATTCCTAATGACTCGCCAATCCAACTGGTTGCTCTCTATCTTAGGCATCGCTAGTTTCTTCACGTTGGACTCCAGCACGTGGTCTCGAAGACTTCGTAGCGCTTCCCACACATTCCGGTAGGTGGATCGATCTTGAAATTCGTCCTTTGTTACGAGATGGAAGATGTGTCGTGAGTTGTGTTCGAGTTTCAGTGTCTTGCCAGGGATTGGAATCTGTTCTGAAAGTTTTTCTGATTGTCCAAACTTCTTTCGAAAGACGAATGCTAAACCTCGTGCATTTTTGGTATTGGCTGGGATGTTGTGTACCAGTGTCCCTTCCGGGAGCGTGAACAAATCTTGTCGCTGCTCTGTAGTAACTCCAAATCTAGCTTTACCGGTACCTCCATATGCGCCCATAAATTCTTCGAAGGCAGGGTCAGGATCTTCCCGGATATGGTTTACTCCTTCTTTGTCATGGTCTCCTTCGAATGGCGCTAGTCGATTTTGGTGGACTACTTTCGGTTTTCCATTGGGAATCTTACTTATGCGATAGATGACGTCGTTGATCTTCTTCTTGATTAAGTATGGACCCTCCCAAGATTTTTGAAGTTTTGGAGAAAAGCCCTTTCTCCTCGTCGGGTTGTGTAACCATACTTTGTCCCCTTCTTTGAAACTGCCTTCTGTAGCCTGCGTGTCGTACCGTTTTTTCATTCTGTCGCTGGCAACTTGGAGATTCGTTTGAACCAATTCGTGTACATCGTCCATCCTTTTTCTCAACCATTCTTCATTCTATTACCAAATAACTCTGTTTTTATAAACTTTGGGTATAGGGAATGCTTGACAAAAAAGTTACATAATCGAAGATTCTATTTTTGCTATAAAATACAGGGTGTTCCATTTGAAATAAGAAAGAAAATGACAGAGCGTTGATTTACCTACGATTTTCATATAAACGTGTCCATATCTTTTGGAGGACTTTGTATAACGTGGCAAAACCTCATATCAAAAGCTTAAAAAAAATGTAACCAATCCGAATTCGGTATAATATACAGGGGCTCCCATTTGAAAAATCATATGTTTGGTTTGTAACGGGGTTATGCAGCACTCTGTATAGTTCGATATAATTTCAAAATATATGGACCTTCAACACATCTACTATTTTTGTTGATAACATTTTTTGATATCTCTTAAAATAACCCATATACCGAAGTTTGTCGTAAGATTGGTACACCCTGTATTGTATATAGTCAATACGTCTTTTGATCACAAAGATATTCACAAAAAGACCTGGATTGCACCAAATGGTAAAACAAGAAATCAAATTTATTATTTCTTAATAGAAAGGAAAGACTCAAAGTATGTAATAATTGAGGAGAGGAGCAGGAGCAGATGCAGATAGTGACCATTTTTTGGTAATAGCAAAGACGTACCCAACATAAATAAGATTGCAAAATATTACCTGGACAAGTTGAAAACGAAAGAGATAATTGTACGCATGGAACAGGGAACAGGAAGCAACAGAAATATTAAACAGAAAACCACAACTTAATGACATACAAGAATTAATGGACGTCTTCTTGCAGTTCCAACTATCCAGGAACGTCCATTGTTGTTTGATCCGATTTATTCACGTAACTTATACACAAAAGGTCCCAAATACCTTTTGTTATTTATTGGGAAATTAAACCACAATATTTTTTTATTTTCATTAAGTTTTTTATAAATTCTGGCCCCGAAAAAATTTGACAGCATTGAAATAAAAAGAAATAAAAACACAAAAAATATTGTGGTTCAATTTCTCAGCAAATAAAATAAAAAATAATGAATACACCACAAGGAACATACAGAAGGGATCCTAAAAAAATTTTAGAAGTTTTATAAAACTTATATTTTTTCAGAGGTTTGTTTTTTAATGGGAAAAACAACATGCAAGCATGGGGTCTAATAGTTTTATTAGTATCCAAAGCAGCTGGTCACTCTCCCGATATCCCAGACATGGAGGAAGATAAGTCAGCTGGAGTACTTCATAGTCAAAGAGCTTTAGCAGAGGTCACAGAAATGATACGGACAAGTCATTTGGTCCATAAAGGATTGGTAAATTTACAACCACCAATAAAGGTGGATGCTCCAGGTAATTACAGCCAAAGCGAGTTTTGTGACACACATCCAGACTGTTTAAAAAATAATTTCTTTAAACTTTTTATAGGTGACATGATATCAGGAAATAAAATAGCGCTTCTTTCTGGCGATTTTCTCCTTAGCAACAGTTGTGTTGAATTGGCGAATTTGAAAAATCAAGAACTAGTCGAATTAATGAGCTCAGCAGTTCGTGACTTAGCTGAAGCAGAATTTGTAGAACCAAGAGACATTCAGAACGCACCACTTCCTGCGAAACCGAGACCGACTGCCAAAGCATACGAGCAATTCGTAGATAGTACGATGGAACCATTAGTAGTTAGTGAAGCCTTAGGTAATGCTAGAGCTGAATGGACATTACGACATGTGCTGAATGCTGGTAAGTGTAAGATCCAATCAGCAGAGAGATGGTATGCTTTCCACTAACCTACTCACTACAGTCTTGTGTGCAGGAGTGTGCAGTACCTAGTACCTAGCAAAACAGAAAGATATGCATATTTTGTTTTTGTTTTAGGCAGCTTATTAGGAAAATCATGCCAGGGAACATTAAAGTTGGCAGGTCATTCATATGATTTGCAACAAAAAGGCTACTTATTTGGAAAACATTTGGCACTTGCATGGCAAGCTTGTTTAGATAGAGAACCATTTTCTCCGGGATCTACAGGACCATTCAGTTTAATTAGTGCTCCGGTACTATTTGCCCTCCAACATAATCCAGAGATGTACAATTTGATTGAAAAAGGTAAATTATTATATTTTTGCTGGCTGAAATAGAGAATTTCATCAAGTGAGCGTATTTAATATTGTCGTTCATTGAAATTTGAAGAATTAGTGTTCCAGTGTACATTTTACAATCTGTTGGAGCCTGAAAATTTTATATCACAGTATTTTATGCTCCTTCAGCAGTAATAACATAATTTTGCATATTGGGTATTTCCCTTCTTGTGTTCTAAATATGTTTAAAAAGTCCTCTGCATTATCATCTTCGTCAGAAGATTCACAAAACTCCCAGATATAATTACTTCGCCATACTGTGTTGGTACTACCAATCGCACACGCACACCCTGGTGCATCCAATGCATTTGTCAATCAAAGGAAGACGTTGGTAAGAGTGTTTTAGCTTCTGAAATTGATTTAGGACAAACTTTACCAGGTATTACCTCTGCAAGCGGATTTGAAGTATAGCGAAAATGTGCTTCACCAAGCTAGTTTTTCAAATTCCCATTAG
>CAJUYH010002067.1:0-26697 GCA_910591685.1 Galerucella tenella | reverse complement strand
TAGGTGACAAAACCTGCACATATCTTCGTTTGTCAATCCCATCAGCTTTAAATGCCTGTTAAGCTCACAATGCCCCGTTAACAGACCCACTACAGCTTTGACAGTTTTCCTATCATTGGCCATCAGATCTGCTGTAAATTTTAGCGAGTGTTCTGGTATGAACTGTTTCGCTTGCCTCTGTCCTGGTAAGCTCCTCCACCATTTCAGAGATTTGTGGGCGACCCACTTCTTTGTTTCCATTCTTGTTATGGTTTTTGTAACGCCGCAAAAGGGTTCCGGCCCAACAAATGGCATTGATGAGCCTAGTTTGGCCGTTTCATCCGCTTTTTCGTTGCCCTTTGACCCTCGTGCCCCGGTACCAAGGCTACCGTAACATTGCTACGATCACCCAGTGTATTTGGGCCCGCACACAATCCCATACTAGCTTAGAATTGACCTCTACGGAGTTGAGTGCCTTTAGCGCTGCTTGGCTGTCTGTGAAGATGGCAATTGAACGATATGTTCTCTTCTGCCTTTTAACTTCTTCCACACAGTGGTGAATCCAAGTCATTTCCGCCTGGAAAATTGTGACATTCCTTGATAGGCTTACTGGGAAGGCTATCCCTTGCTTTAGCCCTACTATACCGGCTCCTACGCCGTCTAACGTCTTTGACCCGTTTGTATACCAAAAAGGTAGAACGTGTCGCGGGACACACGGTAGGAACTTTAGTTCCTTTTAAGCAAAAAGTATGTAATACATCTGACGTTATAGATAAACAATTTGCAAAGTCTCGGTGGCCGAGTAGTAAGCAAACCAGACTCTCACGCGGTAGACCCGGGTTCGATTCCCCGTGAAGATGTTTTTGGAACTTTAGTTCTTTACGTCAGGCTATGTTTGATCGACCAGGGGTCGCGACGCAAAAGATCTGACCCTTACGCGTTACGTTACGCTACGTTATGTTACGCTGCTTCGTTATGTGCCTTGCTTTCGTGCTTGTGCTCTCTCCTTAGTCTCTCTCTCGTTTACGAAGCAGCGATTCATATGCTCCGGCCGGGATTCGAACCCGGGCCCGCCCGCGTGGAATGCGAGCATTCTACCACTGAACCACCGATGCTATATTAAAATTCTATGCAAAGCTGGTATTCGCAGTGCTGGTAATCTACTTGAATTTGTTCGGATAAATTTTTACTATAATTTCCATAATTTTTTTGCGCGATTAAGGGATCTAGCACATTTACTTTTCGAAAATGTCAAAAATAAAGGTACTTTACTCTCGAGTACAAATCACATTGTTTGACAAACCTCGTATACGACTGCTAAATTTTGATATCTGATGGTTGCATTTTATATTTTGGACCATGCAGAACTTTTTATAAAGAATAACTTTTTTTCGAAAACTTAATAATAAAGAAGTTACCCATACCCATAGGTTTTACGTAGACACACTGTTATAAAATTGCTGTTACAAAACCACAAATTTGTATGGACAAGTGGAATTCGATGTAACTATGTAATAAAATAGATGAAATCTCAATAAGATTAAATTATTCATTGAGATAATTAACACGTTGGCTGCCATGAGGTACGGGGTGTGTGCCTCACCTGAATGTGCGGTTTGTGCACCGAGGTACATATGTTGTGCCTCATGTACTGATATCCTTTTATTTAGTGAGGCACCGCGTATGGCTCTCAAACGCCTATTCTTCATATGAAAACTAATCAAGCACGGCACAGATTTTTTTTGTCATAATTATGTATTGTATGTTAAAATTTCTTGCACAAGCCTACAGACTTTTTGTTATTGGAAATTATGGATATACTATTAAGTAAAAGAGTAGCTTGTAATAAAATAAAGTGATTTGCTGAAATAATAGATTTATTTCTGAAGAAAAAAATTAAAATGAAGCCAAATCAAATGAAAACAAGTTCTACAACTGGAGTTACATTCTGAATACTATACACTATGATCATGAATTCTGATATCAAGCTTAGTAATTTTTATGAGAGTGAAAGAAGAAATTCACACAGTATGATTTTTTGCAAGTAGAGCAAGACCAAGTCGTTCTTGTGGTTTTATTTTGAGCCTCTTTACGTCCAAATTCAGCACTAAATCTCTCGTAGCACACTGTGCTACGCAATCGTTTGCCAGTTTGCTCTAGTTCATGTCGCTCAGCTTGCAAATTTGGTTGAGCTTCCGGCTCCCGAAAAGACACTTGTTTTTTGATAATGTGTTTCAAAATATCTGTTTTGAATTCCGTAATGCTTTTTTTGTCTTGTGTCAGTTCTGAATACACCACATGAGTAGTTACCGGAGTAGTTCCCAAAATAATTTCGACTGCCAGTTTCCTATACCATTTTATACAGCGTCTAAGTGGGGTATTATAGTCTTTTTGTTGATCTCAGAGATCTATGTATGCCTTGGAGTTAATATTCAACAATTAGTGCCGGCTTTTTTCTGTCAGGATCTGTTGGACTTGGCATAGCTTTCATTGCATCTAGATGTTTTGTACTGAGAGCCAAAACATCTCTCTTATCTTTCCACTTTAGCATAACGATTCCATGATCAATAAATCGAGTAATACATTCTCCTTTTTCCAGTTTTGCTTTTTCTACTCCGAGACAGTTACGTTTTCTTCTTTTTCTTAGTGTTCCAAACAAATGAGTTTTCCTCTCAAGCAGCAGATTTGCTAGATTCACACTGGTGTAGTAGTTGTCTACAAACAATGTTCTACCAGAGTTCAGAAGTGGTTCCATCAAGTCTAGAACAACTTGTTCTGATGAGGATTGTGAAGGTTTATTTGACTCAGTTTGTCAACAATATACGGAAAAGTTGTAAGTGTATCCATTCTCGATGCACAATAGGGTACAAGCATAAATTTTGCTATTGGTGGGAATTGATGCTTTATCAGGTCTCCTAAAACCTTGCATGCCTATTTTTTCAAAAAAATATAAACTACTTTTAAAACGACTTTAAAAATCATAAAATTTGAAAGTCCGCCAAAACGCGCTTTGCGTCATAAAGATGGCTGCCCCATGGTATATCATTCGTATATCACGCTCTGAGTTCTTGTGACCTAATTTGTTTCTGAAAGCTTTTAAAATTGATAAAGCCGAAAAAAAACTTTGTATTCCAAGTATATAGCGTTAAAATAATTATTATTCTGCGATATCTATCAATGTTATTTCGTTTGTAGGTTTGGATGATATTGAACAAGTAGATTTTGCAGCCGTTCGAAAAGCAGTTATGAATGGACCTGCTTTGGATATGACAAAAAATCTACAAAAAGATCATTCTAAAGGAGCACTTGAAGTATTAAACGAACTACAAGAATCTGATGCTAGAACTGCGTTAAAAAATATAATTGTCGCAATTCAGGATTAATTTTTTAACAATTTTAAACATAACAAACGCTCAGTTGTGACTATTTGAAGACGGAATGTATTTCTGAGTGATTCAATGCAAACCGTGATTAAAATTTTTGAATACCTATTTGGTAGTTATTTGTGGATTTAAAGTTTATCAATTTTTGAAAAATATATTATTCGTATTTTCTTCGAAAAAAACCACAATCTATTTTTATACATTATCACTTTCAACGTTTCGATAGCGTACCGTTATATTTTTAATAATATAGAAGGGAATGTACCTACACAATTTTTCTACTTCGTTATATCTAAGGACTATTCATGATAAAATTAATCATTACATAATGTTAGTTGTTTTTTTAAACTTTTATTTACAAACAAATTTGAACGTTAAATTGAAATAATAATTACAGAAACAATTACATATCAATCACTAAATATGTTCGGCAGACACAATCTTTGTTTTTTTTCTGATAATTTTCAGTTTTAATGCTTCAAAGAATGAACAGAATAAAATGTTTGATGCATCAAATTAAAGAAGCACAGAATTGGGTCACTCTTCCAAAAAAAAGCGGTAATTTAAATAGAATCCCATAAAAAACGACAGATATGGATATTGTAGGAATCACCTTTATCGAGAAATCCAGATAACTGGGATCACCATTATACCTAACTTCGAAAGGGAAAAAATTATTATGAATGATAAAATTTATGAGGATCAATTTTGTTTAATTTTTATTAAATTATTTATGTCTTAGTTCTCAAAATATGAAACAGCTTATCGAGCATTCAAAAAGAAAATGATAGTTTACTAGTTAATTAATAAAATAACTAAAAAACAAGTGATTATTTTAATGTTACGGTTAAAATTCGAAAAGAAAATCAATAAATTCCATTAGCATTAATTAAAACTTAACAGAATTAAAGGAATGGGCAAGTTATTAAGCACATTCTCATTAGGTACTTGTTATCTTGGTAATTACTTTACAAATTTGTAATATCATTGTCTATAAAAAGAAAATAGACAATGGTAATATCTAAGGATACCCATCTACATCAATGTGGAAATGAATTTATCTTCCTAATAGACGTAAGGTACCCAAGCATTAGAATTAAAGTGATGAATGTTCTTATATTAGAAAATGTTTGATAAATGAAGTGATAAACATTAAAGTTCATAAAAAATAACCTTATTTTAGTACGGGTAGTTTTTGATAATTGTTTTTTTCCGGTACTTTTATGCTACTTAACTAGATAAAATATTTTAATTGTAAATAAGTAATTAGTTATATATTTTTATATTCTTGTAATATATACTTGTTGTTATTGAAGAACTTTTGTTGTTGTTGTTGTTGTTGTTGATAGAGGAAATTGACTTCAATTAGTGTCCTAGTAGTAAGTCAATTAGGATGGATTTGAACAGCCGATGACCTAAGAAGTAGAAGGATTCGAAATAGACATAACTATCGAATAGTGAAATATCTAGGTGTCACATTTGACAGTAAGTGTCGCAGAACCATCGGCCGTACCTGGGGAATGTCACCCAGGGTTACTGCCTGGATCTACACTGCTATGCTTTTCATTGTCAATGTAAATTTACGGATCAGTCATAAACAGTTGAAAATTAGTAGCATGTAGATTACTTATTTTTCACAAATTGCGACCATACTTAGGTACCTAAAAATATTAAAAACATATACTTCTCTTCATATGAAATATCCATTAGATATAGATCAAAATAAAATGGCTTCTAAAATCTTTTATCTAAAAATTGGGCTGAATCCACTCATGGCTGTTGAAAAATCCATTACTAACGTTTCCGTGGTAACGTTTCAATGAAGGATTTATACAAACATGTCAATTCTGCATTGCAGTTTTTGAAAGATACCATTTTTATACAACTTTTATTTGCAAAATAATATTGAAGATATTTAGCAACATACTATGACTAGCTGTAGTAGTTCAGTTTCAGTCGCTGTAAACAAATCTCCAAATTCGGATGGATCGAGGTGAGTAAACACATCTTGTAAATGTCTGTTTACCACAAACTATCTGTGATACAAGAGTGCCTATATATGTAACTGAAAAGATCTCAAAACTATGAATACTATGAAGCAGAATATTGATACTTTTTTTTTCGTTTTCAAATCTAAGTACCACTTATTTGGAAAACTTATAGAGTTATTAAAAACATTACAAACAAAATACGTCATCACATGTCTCGAGATATTTTTCTATTACAATAACAATCACATTCAAATTCTTAAGTTTTAGATGAGTTTTTTTTGGAATGAGCTGCTCAAATTAAAGTTTTCTTCTAGGTATGTTAATTTAATTAAATATTGTGGTAAATTTGGGGGCTGTAGTTTTCTATAATGCATGTGGAATGAGCTAAAGTTACCGTACATATACAATGAATAATGTAAGGTTCTTAAGATGTGTCAAACATAAAATATAATAAAGTTTTCCAGAAATCAATTGTACATGAATGGAACACGTGTTCCAACTTTTTCTATTTGCAATTGATTTTCGATAAACTTTAACTAGGTTTAATTGTACATCTAATCATCTAATTTTGGATCGCAATTTTTTGTCCAGCTTGAACTAATAGAAGCATCTTTTTAAAGTATATATAATTATACCTTTCAAAAAAAGTCTTTAGCATGAATTATATGATCAAAATATGGTCGGTACCTACTTTTTTCTACGAAAAAATCAGTCAAAGCAGCCCCATAACTATCCCCCTAATTGAAATTGATCTTCGCCCTTCTGTGATTTTCTTTTTATATGTATTAATTAATACATCCAAGAAGTTTGGAGAAATTGGAGTTAAAGAGAAAACAATTTTTCGTATTTTTCACCCTTTTCTTCAAAATATCTCCGAAAATACTGGAGATACGAAGAAAACGATGTAGTACCAAATTATAGCATATTTAATCCCTGTGAATTTTCTTGATAGTAAATATTAGGCGAGATATAGCCCTTTAAAACCTCTTTTTACGAGCGAACATGACCACCTTATTCGAGCCCTTCAAACTCACCCCATTTAAAAACTAATGAAGCTTAAGGAATTTAATCGATTCTGGACGAAAAAATTGCAGGGTTTTGCCATTTTTTAAGCTTCATTTCCTAAGTATACGGCGAATTTATGTTTGTGTTGATGTTTATTTGATTAACTTTGCCTATTTTATATGTTTGGTTTTACTTGTTTTAGTTTGTATGTTTTATGGATGGTTCTTATAAAGAGTTAATTTGTTTGGTAGAAAACATAAGCATTTTAAATAGATAAATTTCGTAGGTAATATATATGTGTGCGAAGTGAATACATTTATTGTTATTTAAATTATAAACTAAAAACTGTTTTCTTTCTTTACTGAGATTGAGGTATTTGTGCGATATCAATGATTTCTCCAGTCAAAAATATGCTCTTGGCGCAAATACGCCGAAACCGATCTAAAATGGTTGGTTCTATCTTGCAGATATGCCAACCCCGTTTAACTTTGAAGTGCAATTCAATGTCCTTCGTGGCATCTAACCAGGAAAGTAGTTGTTACTTCTTAGTGAACGTTTTCAAAGACTGTGAAGTTTTGTAATAGTATTGAACTATTATCTTTGACATCTAATAACATATTTTCTTTTATATTTCAATTTATAAAGTAACTTTTTAAAACTTTTTGGTTGGAAACTGTTCAAAATTAAACAAGTTAAACGTTATTTTTAAATGCTGGTACGCGTGAACAAAAATTAATAGAAATATGTAAACTTCAGATTAAATCTCTCTCTAATGGCGAAGGTATAACAATAATTTGACAAAAGTTTATTTTACTACAGGCAGATAGTCCATATTATAACTTTCTAAATATGTTGATTTACGTTGAGATTACACGCATTTTAATGAGAGTTGGGATTATTCAAATGTGGTTTACGATAATCTAATTTTTTAAAAAGCTAGTCAAACTTCTATGTTTGTATTCAATAGTTTTCAGAGAAAACACAATTTCTAACAACAATCAAGCACCGGCCAAAAGCAGGTGTGTCTTTACATTATTTAACCACACAATTCTAAATTTTTTTCATTGGAACGTTAACAAATTTTTTTTTAAATTGTTATCGGGATATTCTTACATTGTGGAGCCGCACACCACAGATACACATTGGAATTAATGATTATCGCACAAAATTATTCAAATTTTATATCAAAATAAACCTTTAACTTTTATCTGTCAAGATTTTATTTTATAGGAGTAAAAGTTGTGAGTCCGTTTGTACAACAAATTCCAGTTGTTATCTACAGAAAAGAAAAGCAAAAAATCCGTTAATGTATCCCATGCGACAGAGCTTGTCTAAAAATTCAAACAATATGACAAGTTCCGTTCGGCAAAGAGTTTTGTCCGCCAAATTATTGAAACTGAGATCTATACAAAGTCAATTAACCGATGCTAACTTTCATTTATCGGTAAGTTTTTCTTTATTTATTTGAACAACTAATAAAATAGTTGTTTGTTTAAGGAATTGGCAAGAGAAAATCAGTTTCTTAAGACTCTTCAAAAACGACAAGACAAAGCTCTATCAAAGTAAGCCTAATAATAAATTTATACATTGATTTCGAATAGATTATTGTATTTTTGCTCGTGCTTTTTCATAGAAACCTTTGTCCCCTGAACCGATTTGTACACTTCTTGGTTGGGTATTTGCTATACAGAGCGTTTCGAGAAAAACTATCCACATAATTCTAAATTCGTCACTTTTATGAAAAATGAAAAAACACTTCAAAAATAATATAAATGAGAACATATTTTTGCTCATATTAGTCCAGTCGGGTTAGCCAAAAAACTATTAAAACGTTCATCCATACGTTGTTAATGTCCCCACCATTGTAGTTGTCTTTCTTCTACAAATTCTAAGATTGATTGTATACCCAGGTCTTTTCTGATATCTATGTTTTCCATTCTATCCTCTTTTGTTACACCTCTTACTATTCTCAAATATTTCATCTCTGTCGCCTGTATTTTACTTTTTTGTTGTCCTGTAAACACCCATGTTTTACATCCATATGTAAGTATTGGTCGATATATTGTTTTGAATAGGTACTTTTAATTTCGTTTCTTTAGATATTTCTTTTTTGTTGATAAATTTTGTATTCATGGCATAGTATAGTTTGTTAGTTCTAACTATTCTATTAATAATATCTGCTTCCTGTGTTCCATTTTCGTCTAATATTGTTCCAAGGTACTGAAAATGTTCAACTTGCTCTATTTTGTCTGTATCTATTCTTACATTTATTTCCTCTTTGTCGTCTCCAATGACCATAACTTTTGTCTTGTTTTTGTTTATTTTCATTCCCATGTCCATCATTGCTGCATTTCACACATTTATGTTTTCTTGTAGCTCTCTTTCATTTTTTGCTATTAATATGACATCGTTTGCAAATGCTCCTTCACTGATGTATACCCTGCACAATTGTAAATATCCCACACATACTTTTTTACTTAGTTTTGTGCATTTCTTTATGATCTCATCCATGTAAATAATAAATAACAAAGGGCTTAGGCTCCCTCCCTGTCTTAGTCCCATATTTGTAGTGACATTTTCTGACATATTGTTATTTCTTATAACTGCGTTCTCATTTTTCTCATAGATGTTCTGTATTATTCTTATTATTTTTGTATTTAATCCCCTTTCTGCTAATATTTTCCACATTTTTTCTCTAGGTACTCTATCAAAGCCTTTTTCTAGATCCAGAAAAGCCACGAATAATTTCTTTTTTTCTTGTACCGCTTTTTCTGTCAACTGTTTGATAGTAAATATGTGGTCTTGGGTACTTCTACCACTTCTAAATCCACTCTGTGACTCTTCTAGTGTATTTTCTATTGTCGATCTGATTCTTTTCTCCAGTATCTTCTCCAACATTTTCATCGCGATGCTAATTAATGTTATTCCACGATAGTTATTGCAGTATTTCACATCACCTGTCTTGAAAATTGGTACAATCAGTGCTTTTTGCCAGTCTCTTGGTAGCGTTTCTTCTTCTATTATTTGATTGAAAATTGGTAACATCATATCTTTCCCTTTTTGTCCAACGTTCTTAATCATTTCTGGTTTAAAAAATTTTCCCAGATTTTCCGAACGATTATATTTGAACGTCATAGAGTCTGGACCGATCTCCTATGGTTCTACTATCAAATGTAACAAACAGCGTACAGTTTCATATCACGGTTTCCAGGGGGTGAAAAATGAAATGTTCAGTTTTTCACTGCGCTTTTCTGCACAAGAGAAAATGTACGCCATGCATGGTAGCATGATAAACTATCGTTCTGAATGGATTTACTGCTGTTTCAAATCGCGACAAATTCTTTTTCCCATGGGCTCATGGTCTATTGTGTATTATACATTTTTGTAATTCTCTTGTAGAGAAGAATCCATCAATGTAATAATGTGGGATAGTTTTCATTGAAATGCTCTGTATAGTTTGCTACAGTCGTCTCATAATCTAATACAAAAATGTTGTTCCAACCTTTACTTGTACTGTCAAATTATATTTGAATTGATTTTTCAATTTCATAAAACATTTCAGATACGAAAATACCAGCGCCGATCTACCTCGTCTAATTCGGTCACATGAAGAGCAGCTTCGCACTGTTACCGAAAAGAATAAAGTACAACGTTTAAAAATCAAAGAACTAACCGACCTTCTCAAAATGCGAGACGAAGAACTCTCTAAAACACAAGAGAAGCTCATTCATTTCGAAAAACTTAACAAAGACAAACGACTAATCGACAGAGAAAAGATGTTGGAGCAGATCGAAGATTTAAAAATCAAACTGAAAGGGGCAGATGAAGTTAATAGCATATTAAATAGAAAATTAGCTTTGGAACAAAAAACTGCAAAGCAAAGACTGAACAATGAATCGATCAAATATAGACAATCACAAAAGGAATTGGCACATGCCTTGACAGAAATGGACAGATTAACATCACTCTTAGAAGTAAGTTTATCTACTATTAACTTATTTGTAATTATTTATCATAATTTGTTTTAGGCAAAGGAAAATGTAGTACATCCCCGGAAAAACAGATTCAACCGCCTACCCGGTCAATCAGTATCAATGGTTACTTTAGGCTCCCTCAATCAGTCTTTAAAAACAAGAAATTCAGACACTAAAGAAAGATTGTCAACAATTAATGATGATTTGGAAGATACCAAATCGTACACGAGCATTAAACTCGAACCGATTAAATGTCCCAAAAACGAAGATATCTCCAAAAAAACCAACGGAATGCTGACTCTACCGTCTGAAAGTATTAAAAACAGATTGTCGAGTGGTTCTAAATCTCGTGAAAGTGCTGAATCTGATAATGGTTCGGAGGTATCTCTCAGTAACTTTGACAGTTCCGGTGAAGAAAAAAATAGATATTTCAATGATACCAATGGATCAAGCTGCAGAAGTAGATCTGGCGATAGAAGTCGATCGGGGGATAGAATGAGCTTACATGATGGAAGTGATGAAATTCAGTTTGACTCTAGCGAGGAAAGGCTGGAAAAAGTACAATCCCATTTAGACTCAGCTATTGAAAAAGCGGTCAATAATGTTGATACGGAATTTGAAAAAATAGGTAATAATAATAATGCATTTAATTCATAGTATAGTGTGAGACAATTTTTCTTGCCTTAAAATATCCAATTTTAATCTTCAATAACATTAACTTTCTCTAAATATTAATTAATATGTTTGTAGGTAGTTACTGCTCTGGCGTTGTGTCAAATGTCAGAATGTGTTCAGAGCGGTTAGAGGCACAAAAAGACAGCCTCAAGTCATATAAAAAGGATACGGATACTATACTGGAAACTTTTGCAAAAACGGAGAAGTTTGAGAGTAAGTTAAAGGAATCTTTCATGAACTTTGATCCTCTCAACGAGGATTTTCTGAAAGATATCCTCTCGGACGACTATAAAATCAACAGTAAAAAAGATAGAAACGGAAATGTAAAGAAAGAACCAAAATTCGGCATTGTGGACAGAAAAAAACTTTTGAATACACTGAAGGCTATCGATGCAGGTGATAGTATTGAAAGTCTGGACGATTTACCGACGCACAATAATATGCACAAATTGAGAGAAGTGGATCAATTGATTGGATGATATTGATAGTATATTTTCAAATTTAAAAATTTGTTATTGTAATATATTTATTGGAAATAAACAGAAAAATAAAGTATCTATTTATGAATTGTTTATATATCTGTATCTGTAAAGTAGGGAGAGTTATTGTAGGCTCACAGCCTTTAGGCCACATGTGACCCATTGTACATCCTCCCGAGGAGTTGTCCTCCAATATGGCTATGTATCCAATGTCAATGCCTTTCAAACGAGATATCACTTGCCATAAGGTCCTATTTAAAATTATTGACCAGAGTGTCACTGTGACGTCATCTATTACTATTACGTCACCTGTTACCATTCGTGGAGAAGTTTACAACACTTTATTTTCACCCTCCAAATTTTATGATTGTAAGTGTAGCCGTTCAAAAGATACGAGGGGGGGATGGGACTTTTGAATAACACTGTATAATTGTCAGTCCTGATTTTCTACAAATTTATCCACTATTAAAAGATCCTCACATATATTAAACCTGTAAAACTCGATAGCGTGCAAAATTGGTTTTAAAACTATTTAGTTGATGAAGACCGTATAGTTTATTTTTATTAATGAGAGAGTATTAAAATAATAAAGCATTCGTAATCCATAGGCGAATCACTTCTTTAAGTAGACAGTTAAAATATTTTTGGAAGTTATACCTCGAGTATCTTTTTGTATAAATACAGGGTGGGGCAATCTTCTGACATCGGAGGATTACATCGTTGTGGTGATAGATAGAACTTCATAGTTTTGTGTGAGCTAATACAGTTACTGAGAGCACATTTTGAAAATACTTTCGATTCTACAGGGTGTTCCAAAAGCACGTAGCAGCACAAACTTACATTTTTTTAATGGAACGTACTATATTTTGTTTAAGAATCGAAAAGATCTCACCGAGAGCGTTACAAAAATATAGCACTCTAATATATTATAAGGGTGTTTTACAAAGATATGGCCAATCAAGCAATATCTCAAAATTTTTAAATGAATCACCCTATAAGTCTTTTTTACAATTTGTTAGTACAATTAATAAACTTTCAAACGATGTAGTAAACTTAGGGCATTAGTTCATGGAAAATCGTAGATATTTTATGATAATGGTCAAAAACAAGTATTTTACATAAACAAATTAAATGGTATTAAATTTTTACATGCAACATCTTGTGAATTTTAACATATCTAAGGCATAAATTCTAATCGTAATTTTGGGTGCATCTAAAATATCTTTGACTTCTGCTCTTACCATTAGAGGAAGGAAAGAAGGAATTATGTTGGAAGAAATATTTTTGTTTACTGTAAGTAGGCTAATGTCATTATAGTAGGTACTGATGAATATAAAAGCAGTTTGTAGTCTTTACGAAATAATTACTCAAGTCATCACAAACAGTATATCTTAGTTATGTAAAATGCAAGCCTGTAATTCATTTTCCAACTTTTTCTATTTTTGAAAAACTAACAATTATGAAAACCAACATTATAAGAACACTCACATTTACATAAATGAACATTGACATTCTATAAAAAGTATAGTAGTTTATGCTAAGTGTTCAAAATGGCGATCATTTACTTCCATACAATTCTTTTCAAAAACGAGAATCTTACTCTCTCCAACATAGCTGGAGTTATTGTGGAAAATGCGTTACGTTTGATACACAAGTTGCTTGATGTATCCCCATAAAAAGAAATCCATCGGTGTGAGATCTGGAGATCGAGGAGGCCACGAAATTGGTCCACCACGTCCTATCCACCTGTCGGTAAAATTTCTGGTATACAGACGCTCCATCTTGTTGGAACCACAAGTTAACTATTGTGTTTGAATCAACTTCCTAAACACAAACGAAGAATACAGAAATATTTCTTTGACATTTATTAGTAGATACTATTTTGATAGTAGCCCATTTGATATAATCAAAAATATGGCTTGATTATGTTCAGCCCTTTCTGAAACAAGCCTATAATAACAATTCTTGAAAGTGAAACATGAATAAATATGAAATTTTTGGTAATTCCAGGTAGGTACCTACGGTATTAGCAAACATTTTATTTCATTGATTAGATATTGTAGATGCATCCAAAATTACGATTAAAATATATGCCAGAAATGTTAAAATTTACAAGAGGTTGCATTTAAAAATTTAATACCATTTAATTTGTGTATGTAAAATACTTGTTTTTGACCATTATCCTAAAATATCTACGATTTTCCATTAACTAATGCCCTAAGTTTACTACATCGTTTGAAAGTTTATTAATTGTACTAACAAATTGTAAAAAGACTTATAGGGTGATTCATTTAAAAATTTTGAGATATTGCTTGATTGGCCATATCTTTGTAAAACACCCTTATAATATATTAGAGTGCTATATTTTTGTAACGCTCTCGGTGAGATCTTTTCGATTCTTAAACAAAATATAGTACGTTCCATTTAAAACAATGTAAGTTTGTGCTGCTACGTGGTTTTGGAACACCCTGTAGAATCGAAAGTATTTTCAAAATGTGCCCTCAGTAACTGTATTAGCTCACACAAAACTATGAAGTTCTATCCGATGTTAGAAGATTGCCCCACCCTGTATAATAAATGAATCGGGTGTACACTTATATTTTCACCTAATTAACTTGCTAATAACTTCTAAGCAGTTTTTTCTAAAATGATTTATTTTTCCACAAGGTGTTAAGAGCTGCCTCTTCCGGTACCCTCACTAGTTTATGTGAAAATTAGGAAAATAGAAACAAGCTTGGCAAAATATAATTTCATTTAATGGTGTTTTATTAATTTACAATGTATTTACAATAAAATATTTTCAGACTTAACACATAAATATATTTCAACAAAACAAATATATAACACAATATATTGAAAATAAAAAAAAGAGTTAAAAGATAAAAAAATAATTTGAATTTATAGTAAAACATTCAACTAGAATAACTGAAACGCCAAATTTTAAATAGGAAATAAAATTCTTTTAATGTGTCTCCATTCGAAAAGTTAAGGAGATTTTAGATTGTTATCAAACGGGGATTCGAAATTTTCTCATTTGACAATATAGACTGATGGCGATGGGTTGGATTCGAATCATATGTTTATGATGGATGGCATATAAGTCACTTATCCACAACGAGATAGTGTATAATATGACAGTACAGCGAAATTCTTTTTTAACGAATTTATGTTCAAAATAAAACCAAATTGACATTCATCAAACAAAAATAGGAAAAAAATCAAGGCGCAAGTCCATTTATTAAAAATTAATCGATTCAGACAGGAGTAGGAAAATGTAATCATCCGTTTCAATCGTATCTATATTTCTCAACAAAATATATTCAATTACGCGCTTATGCATAATTCTCTCGATGTTATTAAACAGACACACAAAAATCTATAAAATATTACGAAATGAACACCGAGAGTCGCAATGCTGAGACGTAAAAAAGGAACCATTCGAGTTGATTCAAGTTGTAACATAATAACTGAAATTAAAATATCTTCACGTCCTATGAAATGATAAAATTAACTATACCAATAAGGAAACACAACAATGCCAATTTTCTTTGGAACGTTTTCATTTTTCCAGATCAATTTTATGCTTACAAGTTTACAACCCTTAATAATTAAAAAAAAAACAATAATCTATCAAATTACTTTTTCATTGAATGTTTGATTTTGAGTGCTCCACAATTTCCAATATAGACCTTCATGGTTATCGAGTAAAGACTGATGCGTTCCGCTATTTACTACTCGACCATTTTCCAAAACTATAATTTCATCAGCGTCCATGATCGTACTGAGACGGTGAGCTATGCAAATACTTGTACGACCTTTGGTAGCATTTCTAAGTGCCAATAAGATGTTCTGTAAATGAAATAAATATTAATTTATAAAAAAAATCCATTCACAGCACAAAACGTTAACTGTCTATCATTATCAGTCATTTTTCATCGATATTGCGTCCTAATAATTAATAGGAACATGATGTTGAAATGTCTACATACAGTGTGGAAACCACTTATGGAATAAAATTCTTTATGTCATTATTTTAGAAAATTATAAAAAATGCCGAGACACGTCAACTTTTGAATTGAGTTGTGCGTTATGTAAACATACTTTTAAATGTACAGGGTGATTCACGCAAGTATGCCATAGTCGGTGTTTTTTTAATGAAACACCCTGGATATTTGCATATTTTTGAAATCCTCTTAATGAACCGATTCCAACAAACTAAATAATGTATGGTCAATTATGAATTATACAGGGTGAAATTCTTATTTTTACAGTTATTAAACACATACATAAAATACCTGATGTATTTGATTTTAATATATTAAAATAAATGCTCAAAATGTTCTCTACCTAGTTGTTGGCAATAGCACAGTCTCCTATAGAACTCCTTCTTAACTTTGTTTAAAGTTTGAGGTGAAATATTCCGTATTTCTGTAGTTATCCTGACTTTGAGGTCTAGAATGCTAGTTGGTTGTGTTGCATATACTTTGTTCTTGAGATAACCCCACAGAAAAAAATCTAACGGCGTAAGGTCTGGGCGAGCATAATGGGGTGTTGCCCCGTCTTGCTGGAACCAAACATTTTCATTCGGTAAGCTAGGATCTATTGCGTTGGGATATAAGTTTGCCAACGCAGGAATAACTTCATTTCTAAGCATATTTAAATATTTTTCAGCTGTCAAATTTTCATCTATAAATATAGGACCAATAACATGGTCGCCTATGATACCGGCCCAAACGTTCACCTTTTGAGGTTACTGAGTATGTGTCTCACGCATCCAATTAGGATTCTCTGCTGACCAATATCTACAGTTCTGTCGGTTTACCTCTCCATTCAATGTGAATGTTGATTCGTCAGAAAAAAGAATGGTACCAAGAGCTATCTCATTTCTGTTCAGCTTATTCATCAATCTTTTGCAGAAATCCATTCTACGATCTGGATCGTCTTCTGTCAACTCCTGCACAAAAGTTAATTTGTAGGGATGAAGTTTTTCTTTATGAAGACATCTTAGAACAGTTGTATGGCTAACTTTATTTTCACGGGCAATTTGACGTGTACTTGAAGTTGGATTCTCTTCAACACTTAACAAAATATCCACTTTCACATCATCTTCAACGAAGTGTGGTTTTCTTTTCAATGGTTTGACATGTCCAAGTTCTCTGAATTGTGCATGAATTTTAGACACAGTACTTTGTGAAATATTAGGCGATTCGGGATACCTGTGATTAAATAAGTTTGCCACTTCAACTTGACTTCTGCAGTTATCCCCGTACCCGATAATCATTAAAATCTCAATTCCGCGAGTCTCAGTTAAATATTTCATTGTTATGTCGACAAGGAAAGAGTGTTTGACAAAGATTTTACTTTTTCAGTATAAACTGTCAACACATCAACAACTGACAGAATAGAAAACAATCCACATTATTTACCGATTTAAAACAATCCACATTATTTAACGATTTTGTTTAATTATTGGCGTTCTTAGGCAATTGTTAGGTATTTATGATATGATATTCATGGACGTAGCAGATTTTGTTTAATATACAAATACGTCTAATAATTAGTTAGTTTAGATTTTTGATAAATCCATATTTAGCTAATTTAAGAAAGTACCAATATTTTAAGTGTTGATGGAATCGGTTCATTAAGAGGATTTCAAAAATATGCAAATATACAGGGTGTTTCATTAAAAAAACACCGAATATGGCATACTTGCCTGAATCACCCTGTACATTTACATTTATGTTTAGGTACATAACGCACAACTCAATTCATTCAAAAGTTGACGTGTCTCGGCATTTTTTATAATTTTCTAAAATAATGACATAAAGAATTTCATTCCATAAGTGGTTTCCACACTGTATATATTTGTCTATATAAATATTTGTTACGAAGATACATACATGCTCAGTTATAGAATCTAAAGAGCTGGTAGCTTCATCAAATATTAAAATTGGAGAATTCTTCAAAATGGCCCTCGCTATCGCTACCCTCTGTTTTTCTCCTCCGCTTAACTTTAATCCTCTTTCTCCTACTTGTGTATTATAACCTTCAGACCAGCTAATTATAGAATTGTGAATTTCTGCTAGTTGTGCTGCTTTAATAACTTCCTCTTCACTAGCACGTAGATCACCATAATGCAGGTTGTGTCTGAAAATTAAGAGATTCATAAAACTGTTACCTGTTGCAAGTCAAATAACCAAACATACCGAATGGTATCATGAAACAGAACACTATCTTGAGGCACAATAGCGATTGAACGACGTAAACTTTCCAAATCAACATCACGAATATTCTGATTACCAATTAGTATCCTTCCTTTTGTTGGTTCGTAAAATCGATATAACAGACGAACAAGAGTTGATTTCCTTAAAAAAATATATGTTGTTAATGAAACAAAGATATTGATGAACCATTTTTTTTTCAAGTGTAGACTTACCCTGATCCTGATCCTCCTACAATGGCCACCTTCTTACCGGGTTCAATAGTTAAATTTAGATCTTTAAAAATTTCTTTTCCAGATCCGTAGGCGAAACTCACATTTTCGAATTTTATTAGAGAGTTGTTTGAATCAACGTGAAGATAGGGAGCATTGGGTTTACTCTAAAATTATAAAGCAGAAACACATTTTTATGTTGATACATTTGATAAGGATAATTTTCTATAGATATTTATTCATACTTACCTTCACGACACTGTCCATAGTCATTAGTGTGAACATAGTTTGCATATCTATAAGAGCTTGTCTAACTTCCCTGTACACACTTCCTAAAAATCCTAGTGGAATTGACAGTTGGAACAGCAATCCATTCACCATAACTAAGTCACCAACAGTCATATTTCCTAAAGTAAAAAATATAAATATACATATTTTGATTTTATAAATTTTTCCAGACATTTTGACAATAAAAATAAAGTATTTGACTTCGCTGCTAACTTCTTCTTCATCTGCAAAACCTTCCCACACAATATACTGAAATAATATCAACAGGAGCTATTGAAAAAGTTTCCAAATACAAAACTTGGTGAAAAACAAAACTAAAACTGGACTAAGGATATTGAAGAGCATGGATGTTGGATAAATTGCTAAGGAGCTTGTCAACTTACCCTTAATAATTTCATTAGCAGCTAAAATCATAATTCCACTCAAGGCAGCACTAAAGATGGCATTTTGCCCAAAATTTAACATAGCTAAACTAGAAGCTGTTTTCAAACTGGCGGTTTCGTATTTTCTCAGTGAACTGTCATATCTTTCTGCTTCATATTTCTCGTTGTTAAAATACTATAATAATAATAAACAATAAAATACATAAATAATTTGTTTGCTCTTTATATCATAAATTAATATGTGTAGTACTGTTGCTTGTTGATGTTAATTAAATTTATTATTTTAACCAGATATTTTACAAGGAATAACAAAATAAATATAAAAATGGAATATCTCTTATGGAACAATTACCTACCTTAACAGTTTCATAATTTATTAGTGAATCAATAGCTTTATTTCCAGCTTCATTTTCAGCTTTATTCATAAAAATTCTAAATTGAGTCCTCCACTGTGTTACTATTAAAGTGTAAAATGTGTAAACACTCACACAACCCAACGAAATACCTAAAAAATAACAACAGAATATTATGTTGATTATATAGGTCTATGATCTAAATTATAGGTATGTATGAATAATGCTTTACCTGCAAATATAGCCCCACATTTAATACCTAAAATAGAAGAGACCAGCACCAGCTCAAAAAGAGTGGGAACAACGTTGAATACCATCGCCGACAATACAAAATTTATACCTCTGGATCCTCTGTCTATTGTCTTGGAAAGAGCACCTATACAGAAATATTAGTTGATAACATTCAATGATTTGATACTTATTTATAACAAAAGTATATGAAAATATGAACGACATACGCAAGTGGATAAGGTTGAACGGGGTGGTATTCTGTTTCCCTACTGCTAACATTTCAATGCGAGTCGTCAAATACGCAGCCGACTTAGAATAGATCACGCGTGGTCTATGTTTACATGCGGTTTTTCTTGGGACCAACCAGACTATAGATTACTATTAAAGCTATCAAACACTGGGTTTGTTTTAGAGGAAATTTATTTGTCACAAATAAGAATGTTGATGTGGAATGTGAATATATTGCAATTACCTGTTTGTCTTTGTAAATGAAACGATAGATCTAGGTTATGAAGATGAAGAAACACATTTTTTGCTATTTTCCTTATGGAGTGTTGAGCAACCTTGGCAAAAACTGCATTTCTTAATTCATTAAAGCCTGCAGCACTTGCTCTAGCTATACCATCTGAAATAAAGCAAACATAATATTTCATTCCTAATTGTTGATCAAGATGTGTCTTTTTTATAATAAATAATTGCCAGAATATTTTTATTATGATATTTGACAAACAACAAATATTAGACATACCCACTAATTGATAATTAAAAATTAAAATTGTAAAGCATTTGTAAAACTTCAATTACAAATAGAAGAAATCTAATAAGTTCAGGAAACATTTTCAATTTTATATGAATAACAAGTGACTTATAGTATTGATTATTAGATAAAATTAAACAAGATAGGTAAATATTATCTGAATATTAAATAATAATAGAACAAAAAACATAAATCAAAATTGGGGGAATCTATTTTCTTGAGTCCAATTAATAATGGCAATAACATAATTAACAAATGAATGGAACCTATTTATTAACTAATACAACTTAGGGTCACTTTGTATGTAGATAAAAGTTATTCACTACAGCATTATATGATACTATTATCTCATTAAAATGTGTACCTATAATACATCAAATATATTTGATGTTTATCATCACTTGATTAAAATATAATCAGTAAGCATTAAGTGGGTATATACAAATGATTAGATCAAGTGTGAAACAATTCAATTTTATCAAAAACTGCTTGCAGTTTGGTTTGTGTACTGTTAGAAAATAATGTACAAATTTAAGTGGTAAACAAATATGAAACTTCAGAAGACAACGAAGCTTGAATCTTGAGTATTGTTTTTTTACAGGTCATGTTATCTTTAAAACTTTGCAATACAGATTGCATTATGTCTGACTTCTACTTTATTCTTATTTTTACAGTAAATTCCTGAATATTGACAGGTTTTGTATTATGAACAATGTTTTCTAAGACACCTTATAGAAAATAGTCTGGAGGATTCATATCAAATGGTCACAGGTGTCATTTGGTAAAACCATACCTTCCAATCCACCTCTCTTTGGCTTTTGTAATTGATTTTGGGCAAACTTTAGCAAAAACTACATGTTATCTGCAGTTGTTTTTATCTTTTGTATTCCTGAACTCCCTCCTTTATTGTTCTTGATATGATGATATTATTTCATTTTAAATTAATTGTTAATAATTGTTTTAATGTTACTTTAGACTTACATCCTAATAGTAAACTAGTTGCTACAGTGGCCACCGTCTCTGGAGCAGTCTCCATATTTAAAGTGTTTCCAATATTCAAATAATCCACTGAATATTTAAAAATAAATGGAACACAAACATTCATGGCCTTGGCTCCAATGAGTAAAGATACTGCTAATTTTACCCTATTTCTTATTGATTTGTCATTTTCAGGCCAAATGTATTGTAACATGCTCTGTACCATTTGGGTCCCTGTAACTGGTGTTTGATTTTTCAAAGGTACAGCATCTCTGGATAATGCAGAAGCTCCTGGATGAAAACATCCTCTCACAGGTTGAGGCTTGGGGGCACTATTGGTTGTTTTGCTCAATATCCCTGCTAAAATACCACCCTGGGCTGTTTTATTCTCTGTATTTTTTTCAATTTTTGTAGTGTAATCCTAAAAATTAATAAGGTATTTCTAGTTTATATAACCTATATAATAATCATATATTCACCTTTTCTACAGAACACGTTCCGACTATATGTTTTCTTAATATCTTCTTATCGTGCATATGAAATGTGAAGTTTCTTTTGTATTTATTCAATTTTACATTGTGTTTTAAAACTTTCAAATGAAATTTACTTAAATTTATGACGGTAGCCATTGCCTTGGAATAATTGAACTACGGGTCCCAAGAACGAAACTTTTTGAACTACCATTCTTATAGTTTTTCTTCTTTTTAATTCATAAAAATCTACTAGACAATCGATGATCCGGATGATCAGGGAAAACCGATGATTGAGATTTTGGATTTATGTTGTATTTTGAGCAGTGAGCACTCTGTACAAAAATGCGATTAAAAAAAGTATAATTTATAAATGTATAGTCTCCTTCAACAAAAAATATATAATATTGAGGAATAAACGTAGTGGCTGTATGTCTGTAATTGAAATGTCTCACAAAGTGGAGGACGTGGAGGTGTCTTGGTCTGTACTGAGACTACTGAGCGTTTCAGCTATTCATAATTCTTGATATTTTCTTAAATCTATTTTCATTCAGATTTCTAAATGAAATCGCAATTTTAAAAATTACAAAAAAAGTTCTGTCTCTTCGTGGTTAAATCATATGTTTAATGTCATATGTCATGTTATTGACAATAATATGACAATTTTAATTTTAAAGGTGATCTGTGTTAATTAGTAAAATAACAATAATCAAAGTTCTGATTGTCAATTTGATTGCGAAAAATATTAATAACAATGGTAAAATTTCCTCCTGTACCTGCAGAGGTAAAACCTATAGCTCACCTATTAAAATTAGCCGATGAACATGATGAAAGAAATATTGTAATAGCTTATTGGTGTAAGTATTTTCTAGTTTCTTGCATTTACGCCTCAACTATAGTAGTTTAAATTAATTCAAGCAGCTAATTAACTTTTTTTTGATATAACATTTGCATTGGTTTCATATAATTTGAGTATTGAATGACTTTGGCCAAAACAGGTTCAGCAATAGTTGATTGCTCTCTATATTTATTTCAATCTTCTAAACCAGATTATACAAAAGAATTAACAAACCTTTTTAATAGGGTAGGATTATACTTAGAATCTCTGTGTCGAATAATTTTGAACAATTCTGAATTGTAAATACAATTGTTATTCAATTATAAATTATCTTGATTCTCTCAATACTCTTCATCAGAAGATCTAAATGAGTTAATCTAATACATTTTCAACTGCAACTCACTGTTCTTTCAAGATTCCAATGTATGCTAGTACAATTTTAATACAAGGTAAATTGATTTAAATCAACAAAATATGACATCTAATATTTATATTAAACATCCTATATTCGCTTAATTGGAGTTAATTTTTATTTTTTTATATTCAAGCTCGAATGGCAGCCTGTCTATTAGCTCTACAGCTAGTACCATCAAAGAAGAGTCCACAAACAGCAGAATTGATACGAAACTTACTGGATTGGTTAGAACAAGTTAAAAGAGCAAATGCAGATAATGAAGGAATAACTAGTGATACTATAGCACAATCTCTTATTGAGGAATATGCTCTACGTTTGTTTACTCATGCCGACCACCAGGATCGTGAGCAAATATTTAACAAGTAATTTTTATTGTTTTTAAGTATTTCTACGAGTGAATGTGATGCTCCATTGTGTTATGAGAACTAATAAGCATTTTTAAAGTATGTACACAACACATAAAAAAGTAGGTATATCTAATAGCAAAATTTAGATTCCTCAAAACAATAAATTATTTATTGCCATCAGGTTATATAGTATGAAAAATGATTCATAACACTATCTAGACTTTTATTATGTCAATATTAGATTCATAGATACAACTTTTTCAAATTAAAAAACTGTGAATTTTGTGCTGAAAAAGATGAATTCAGATAGTGAAGATGAATTATTATGTACATCTGCAGAAATAAGACAAGTTGCTAATGTTACCGTGCAGAATTTATAGCCCGAAAAATCCCAAAGCGAATATAAGTAAAGAGGTATACAAACATTTACATATTGGTGCAGCAGTGAGAAGTCTTTGTGAAGAAAATAATTTCCTTTTTTTTTAATAAATCTTAATATTTCCGATAGTATTTCAGCAATTCGTTATACTTCTTCATTTGTTCTCTGTTTTTACTCCTCCAAATATTTTTCTCAACATTTCTTCCTTTCTATTCAGAACCCATGTTTCACATTCATGTATATATGTTACTGATGGTTTCAAAATTACCACTTAATAATATATTAACATATATAAAACTTTCAGGAATACTGTCAAAACTTTTTATACAGCTGGCATATTGATGGATGTCTTGGATCAATTTGGCAGTTTACCTGATGATATAAGAGAAAAACGAAAATATGCTAAATGGAAGGCAGCTTACATTCACAATTGCTTAAAAGCTGGAGACACTCCATTGCCAGGACCGCCCAGACCTTACGATTCCGAAGAGAATGATGGTATTGTTCATAATAGCCAGTTAACTGAAGAAGAACTATCCACGTTCACCAAATTCACAGGACCAGTAAATTTGGATGGTAAGAATAGTACTTACATATTTATATAGAATAGGGATACTTTTGAAATTTACTAACACGATGTATGAAAAATGTAAAATCAATACAGTTAACATAATTAATTACCTAATACCTGTCAATAATTGAATTAACAACTTTTATTTCCATTTCAGACACCAAGAAACCAAAAGTGCCTCCTTCTCCTCCTCCAGAGGACCTGATTCCGTTCAACCCTCCAAAACCATTACTTCCATCAGATAATCCAAACTTTAATCCTGCTCCAGCTTCATCCCCAGTAACACCACTGCTTCCCTCAAACATACCACATTCTCCAGCAAATGTTTTTCCACAAGATCCATCCCCATTTGATACACCTCCTTCTGGTCCATCACCCTCTAGCATACCCACTCCTAGTATTTCTTCAACCCCACCTGCAAAAATTTCCCCTACTGGTTACACACCAACCCCTGATGTTATACAAAAAGCACAAAAGATGTCCAAATTTGCTACGTCAGCTTTGAATTATGACGATACCAAGAATGCTATTGACTATCTGCAGAAAGCTATTAATTTGCTTCAATTCGGAAAAGAGGAATAAATATATTAATTGTTGAATTCAAGTGATTTTTAAAAGAAAACGATAAATATTAAAATTTAGAATCAATAAAGGATAATTATTAAACTTTTATTTATGAGAATGTTACTAAAAGTATGTACAGGTATATATTAAGTGATTTATCAAGTTTTCAATATTTAGCGCATTTTCTTTTAAAAAATTTATATCAACTTATATGTGATGAATATGTGCATTCATTAAGTTATTGTATCACTCGTTAAATAGATTAGGAAGTGTTTTAATTTTATTATAATTTCCTTAGTTTTAAGCATATTGGATTTAACGAGTGGAAGTTGTTGGTTACATTAAATGTTGCTTAATTCTTAAAAAATACCTACACTTAACAATATTAATTTTGCTCCATATTTTAAATACTGTAGAAAGTTATCAATGATCACATTATAGGTTCCATTGTTCTATTAATATACTATAAATTCATTTTTTGATATTTATTACAGCTATTTCTATATAAGCTCTTACCAAACGCCGCTTTAACTTTAACAGTTCACTATGGTACATATAAATAATGAGTATCAGTTTTTTATGTTCTGCTAAAGAATAAATAATTATTTAATCCGAATTACGTCTTTTATTTATGTTCATAACTTTCTGAAATCGTACTCAAAACGATGGAAAAAGTATATTAGAACGGAAATTCTAGAGACTTCCTCTCCACCCGTATCAGCATGCTTACCGAGCAGGCAGATCTATGCACTGGTACAACTGACGGAGGATTTCCGACGTGCAGACATTACAACATCCAAATACTAGAGTAGCAGAGATGAGGACGAGGAAAGACACCATCTCCTTGATGTGGTTGACGAACTCCTATGTGTGGTTTGACTGACCTTGGAATATACTGCAAAATATATTCCGATGATATTGTCATAAGCAAAGGGAAACTTCGAAAACACCTTTAGTGACATCGTACAAAATGGCATGAAAACGACTCCTTAAGAGAAAAAAAAACTATTTGACGAAAATAAAACACAAATAAACCAAAATATTTATTATAAATGACTAGAAACGGTAATTACAAATTTTATAGAGTTAATTTTTTACAATATGTTGAATTCATAAAATAAAGTTTATGAATGAAAAGCACAAATTTATATTGAATTTTATATAACTATTTCTTACAAAAAAAAAGACATCAATATCAGACAGTTTCTACATTTGAATAATTTTTTTTTAAAAAGGTTGGAAGATATATTTTTGAAGTTTAAAGATTTATGCTGCCGTTTTGGAACCATCTAAAAGAAAATATAAACAGACTACAACTAGTTGCCTTTGCTTCGAAGTAATCACGTTAAAACAGGAGACGAAGAATTGTGGTGGAAATAGTTTGGCAAGTTTATCTGAAGCTACGCGGCATCGGTAAGAGGCGAGGAAACATGGCGCATATCTGTCATAAACGTACAAATGGCGTACGGTACCTATTTTACCAAGTAAAACTGAAAAAACAAAGATCACTGACAATACCAACGCCGCTGGATGAATCAATATCAGTCAATTGACGAAGTGAGTGGGAAGACACACGCACGCGCTTGCCAATAAGAAGTCAGCTGGTCAGAAAAAAGTCCCTTTTATAATTATTATTTCTAAGTACATACCTAGCACTTTAGATTTTTCATAATTAAACGTGGCAATATCGAATGTTTTCGACTGCATTCCTTTCACGGCTTCAGATAAACTTGCCAAAGTATACTTATGTAGGTAGCTTCTCTTTTATATAATGTACGTCACAATATAAATAGCGAACTATTTAAATAATCCGGAAGTTGAACTTTTAATTTGACATAAAAACCTTGAGAATAAAAATATTGAAAATAATTGATTCCCCAATATGCATTTGACCATCACTAACTATTAACATTGAGGAAATATATTTTTGTTTAACACCTCATTAAAATATATTCTCTATCAATAGCGTTTATTTAAATTAATTTATAAACAAAATAATAACTTATTTCCAACAGTCTGAAGCAAAATAATATATACAATATACAACGAAAAATAAAGTAACTATTCTAAATAGATTGCAAGATGTTATCTAGTGCCTGTTTAGCACTATTTTCGGGAAATGAATTTAAAGCTTTCTTTCCATTTTCTACGAATTCTTCCTGAAATTCTAGAGACTTTTCTATTCCTTTTCCTTTAGTCACGAC
>CAJUYH010002066.1:0-42910 GCA_910591685.1 Galerucella tenella | reverse complement strand
TACACAGATTTCGACAAGGCGGTCAGTATTGACAAAATTTATTTATTTATTTTTTCATTTTATTATCAACACGGGTCTGTTTATTTTATTTATTAGTTTTTTATCTTTCTAGGTTAGTAGAATTAACTATTTATAAATTTTCAAAAATTGATAATAAATTCAGAGGTATACTTGACACGAGTATAACCAATGACCAGTTACAACACCTATGAGGACATGTGTATTACATAAAATTCAAAAAAAAGTAGATCGAAAACGCCGAAAAAATTTAATAAATCAACACCCTGCATGAGACCCACGCGCAACATATTCGCAAATGACCTTCCTGCTTTATTTTTACTTTTTTATTTTATTGTGCTTAGACATCTTTTCGATTTATTATACAATAATGATTGCTCATGGGCGCCGACAGAAAATATTTTAGGAGGTTAACTACTTGATACTAAAAGTTATGTTGCCATATCGTATAATGTAACTGAGAACTTTCAGTTTTATTTTAAGATTTACAAAAACGGAGATGGTCAAAAAAAAGTCACGCTTCATGATCTGAACTGAGGTGACATCTTTTGCAATCATTTAAATAAATACGATAAATTTGTTGACTTTTACTTTAGACCCGGGTGGTCTTTGCTGCACATTTCCGTAGGATTACAAATAAATTTATCCAATTCCGCTATCAAATGTGACACTTTAAGTCACTCCTTGACGATAGGTAACGTCACATTTTTCATAACCTTCATATACCAGTTATGAAAAGTAGTTATGTAAAAACTTTACGTAACTGTTTATGTTTCAACATAGAGATACCACATGAGTTTCAAAAAATAATTTATTAATTAGGTAGGTACTGTCAAAACTGACAATTATTTCATTATTTAAACTGTACAATTAACCCATAATTTTAATTCAATAGTATTTTAAGATTCATAAACATTGGAAAAAACATTATTAAGGACGCAGTTATTTAAAGTAAGTAAATTTTCTGGGTGAATACTTCATAGTAACAATACTTCTAACACCAATTGGATCCACTTTAATATTAGCATTGTAATTGAAGATTTCATTGAATATTATGAAAGCGCGGAATTAGATAAAACGTTGTACGTAAACACGTTATGAAGAGAGCGACATTGTTCAACACGCGTAATTTGCAGAACTCGCTAGCGCTCGTTTTGGCAAATATTACGCTTGTTGAACAATATCGCTCTTTTCATAACTAGTTACGTAAATAAATATTACAGCATCGGTTGTCAGGACGGTAGGTTGTGTTTACTGGTTTCTAAGTCTAACACGTCGGTAAGTGATTTACTTACCGACGTCTTAGCCCTACATACATTTGTGTGGTCTCAAATAATATATATTACTTCATTCATTACACAAAATTAACAAAAAAATGAGTTTTATATTTTTTTAATGAACAGAACCGAACAGAACAATAAAAAAAGTAATAAATAGCATGAAAATAATTCCACCAAAATGCAAATTATATTTTAAACTGATCGAGAAGTATAAATGTCACTTTTGACATTTCGTTCATTTCGAAGAAATTTAAATTATTTCATTCGGAATTTATTTCAATACGATCGCGCAAAAAATGGTATAAGCATCTCGAACGTTAAGGGTAATATCGGTCTCCAGCAAAATAAACAACCCTTACCGTTCTTAACCCGCCGTCACTCCCACCGTTAGAAAAAATCTAACATTTTTGAAAAATCGGTCATCTTTTTTTTCAACTTGCGGTTTTTTGGCCGAGCCTTTAGGAATGTTATCACGGCCTTACTCATAACACACATGCGTTTTTTAAAATTAATATTTTTTTGGCTTAAAACTTTGTTTATTTTATATTAATGTGTATTTTATTTTAATAACCAAGTACAAAATATGTTAATTAAATAATTTTTTACCAACTGGTCAATAAATAAGTAAAATAAATAAATAAATAAATAAATAAAATAACCAAATGTTAGATAAAATCTAAAGGGGACGCGAGTGACGGCGGGTACTTGATATACTATTATTCTTTATTATTTTGTAACTTGAAATTTTTGCCCACTCTGTACCAATTTGAAGCAATGTATTAGGCAATCCGGAAATTGAAAAAAAAAGGGGGTATCACACGAAGATGGTTCTCCCTGTATGTTAGATTATAATATGAAAAAATAATATATTAAAATCAAAAATCGACCTGCTGTATGCTATTATTGTAAAAGAAAAATGAGAAAATGGTGAGTGAAAGTAAGTCAATATAAGCCATCAATATGTTATCGAATATATTACAGATGTGTACCAAACGGCAATTCTTCAAAGTTCATTCTTATCTCTTGAATAGTATCATGCGTCGGATGGCAAGTTAAAGAAGGGATAGAATGATTTATCTCCCGTTTTAAGTGAGATAAGAAAATATGAGAACGAGATTAAATTTGTTGCTCCCATAGATTTAAAACCCTACATTTCCTTTAACATACCACAATGATAGTTATCAATGGAAAAATATTGACCTCTGTGGTTTAAATTTAAAAGAAACCTATCAGTCTTTTGGCGAGGATGGCAACTTTATTTTGATAACCGAAGAAAAATATATCCAGTTGAAAGTTTTGTATTTATCTTATTTAGGAGAGATTTGTTCCTTTTGACAGACAGTAAATCTCATAAAGTACTTGGGTTTACAATTTTTTATCTAATCAACAACTTGTAAGCTTGAGAATATTATAAATATAAATGTAACCTTTATCTCGGTCAATATTACGACGACAAATATATACATTGTATAACATCTTACTTAATTTCATTCATATCTACAGTGGTGTAGTTGAAAGTTGATGGGCAATTGATGTTAATAAAAAAAAAGTGTTACAGATAATGCTGGATGAAGGATGTTTAGGAATTAATTTGTAAATAATGTGAAAGGTCGTTTGATTGTGGATTTTAATTTAAAAAAATGGTGTCGAATTTTATCGTACAGATTGATTTTTAGCAACATAGTTTGTTATAAATGCATTAATTTTACCAACTCTTATACACGAATCGAATTTAGATAGTGCTTCAATTCATTAATTGATTATTGTATGATGAGGAAGTTTCACAAATTACAATATATGCGTAGTCAGAGTTTAAATTATACAAATATAATTAATGATTATTTTGGAAAAATGCCACATACTGTGAGTTGAAATGACAAGTTTTTTTTTAGGCATTGTTTTGGGTCAAATAAAACACACAACACTCACAAATAAACTAGCTGAACAATTTAAAATATTAGAAAATCAAAAATATTCGACAGTAACCTTGAATGTCAATAATAAAATGGCTGTCGGCATAAAACATCGTTTGTACGGGTCGTTACGGGGCGACATGGATAAACAAGACCGATTTTGGTTTCTGCGCAAGTAAGTTGGCCAACTTCACGTGGCATATTCCTATCTGAAACGGAGTCTACTATTCAAAACAAGATTTTTGCAGGTTTTTTCGATGCGAACATCTACATTGCTTTATTAGAACAATAAACAATAAATCGGTTGGCAATCATTTTAGGAATTTTTTGCCAGTTACCATTCCATTGCTGTCATTCTGTCTGTCTGATTTTTGTTTAATCGTATATTTATATTTACCGTAGTAGCTCTAGTTAGATGTACAGTAAAAAAGATTGACCTTTACCCTGACGTCATACCTACTAACCTCGCGAAATCAATCAATGAGTCAAAAATGGCTACAATTACTTTGTCGTGTGCGTAAATACGTTGACTGCTTGTTTATCTTGTTCAGCCACCGTCTAAGAAGTGAGGTTAAGTTGGAAATATTAATTGAATGCAAAACAGGAAATTTTGTACTTAACGTAAAATAAAATGAACAAACTACAGGTTTTGAAAAAAACCGATTTTATAGAATTTATCTGAATGCAAATGATGGAACGATTTGAACAAAACTCGATATATCAAAATAATGACAGTTGTCATAAGAGGTCAAAATAAATTCTTATGAATACAACCGTTTAATCGTTTTTGGTGCTATCTCTTTTGAACATTTGGAAGTAATAATTAGAGTTACATAAGAACGTATGTCATTGCTTGAAAGACAAGTGTACGTATATTGTATGATGTGTTTTTACTGTCAGTAGAAAAGGATGAGGTATATAAAGTTTGTGTTTACTAGTGTTCATTGTTGTTGACGTCAGGGTAAAGGTCAATTTTTTCTACTTCTTATGATTGATTTGTCCACTGACATCTGACATAATGACATAAGTGAAACGGTGACATGCCAGAAGTTTTTCTACAAATTTCTCACAATTATGTATACAAACGAACGAAAATTAACCACTAGTAAATCTTTCTAACCACAATAATAAAACTTTCCGCAAAGATTCGCTTTTTAATGCAATTCTGCCAAATGCTGCCAACATAATTACAGGCTATCTAACTTCACTCAACTCCAAATCAAAAGTATCTCCATATTAATATAATATGTTAAATTTTATATTAAATTCGAAACATATAAGTCTCCAAATAAATGTGGATAGGTATGTTCTGAGATTTAAGAATTTACTGAAAAGGTTCATTGTTATTTCGTGATATGGGTACATGTAATTTGGTTCCCATATTAAAAAGGGTCAGATAAAAATGATTAATCTTCAGTTTACACTTTCTGTTTGTACAAATCCATAGCCTCTCATCACTTTTCAGGACCTTTTGAAGATAATACATCACCAATGAAATAGTTGGAGCTGGGAACCAAATTACAAGTTATTGGAATGTATTTTAAATTTATATCTAATCTGTTATCTGGCGGGAAACCATTTAATGCAATTCCACTTCCACTCGGTTAGATTCCAAAAACCTATAATATACAGAGGAATTCCGCTTATTAACTCTCCCGAATACTTCAAAAGAAGATCTATGATCATCAACAAACCTTGTTAATTTCTTGTATAAATACTTAAAAACCTGTTAAATGGTGGCAACATCGCTGGCTTATGTTTAACATAGTTATTCGATGATTTCATATTCCATTTCCCACTTCTAACATGGTTACAACTTCTCTTTAACTCGCTAATTAACAAGCAAACAACATATTCCTAATTAAAGGAATTATCTCTGAAAAATCTCGAACATATTCTTACATCCGGCAACATGGTCTCTTTCGATGTCTGCGGTGCGCTCATGTCTGGCTTTAGATATTTTCGCTTACTTACGTCAGTCAGTTCGATGCAAATGGGTATGAATTAATTCCTCCACATTCTTTTATTTCTTTATTTTCTACATATGCGACTGGTTTTATTTCTTAGAATCGCGAATATGAATGGAGAGGACCGTGAGATCCTTAAAAGAGGATGTACGTGAAAATTTATGATGGCATTACGTTTAAAATATGTGTAATTTATTTTTTGGATATTTACTAGCAACAATTAACCAAAAAAAAAATTGATTGTTTAAAAAGAAAATATAATATACTATTTTTTGAATTAGTCGGAAGATTATTTCCAAGCTATCTAGAGTTCTACCAACCTCTCTGTAACTATTTTCATGTAACGGAAATAACATTATTTAAAAAAAAATCATAAAAGGAAGATTATCTTTCTTGTTGAGACCTAGTAGCTTTCCTCAGGATCCAATCGCTTTTCATGCGAACTTTCTTAACTTCACACCCGCTTTCGATAAGGTGAAAGTAGTCAAAAAATATGACTGTGGCTTAATTTTGTAGATCGAGCAAGTTCACGCAATAATAATTTAATATATATATTTATATTATACAATTTTCGACTTATTTGAATTAATGTAACAACAATAATCGTTTATGGATTTTTGATTTTTACCAAATGGGGAAATTGTAGTTGGCCAAAATGGGCACATTTAGGTCAATTGAATTAAAATTTCGTTGATCAGCGACTCTGAAGGTTTTTTGACCAGGAGTTTGCTGTTTAATTTGAATTCACCGAGATGTACAAACACGTACAGCAGCTTTTGATATTCCAAAAACAGCTTGGCTGGCTCTGTAGCGGAATAGCGTCAGTCAAAATAGCACTGCGACTAAATAACGCCGATTGAAATATTCTAGAAAAATTAACTATTAAATTTTGGGAAACTATAGTACCTAATTGACTTTCTCTAGTTTAATTAATATAATTATAATATAATGAAAATGTAATGATAATGAACATTGCATGAACCCGCCTTTAATGATATTCTAGTTGTCTAACTTTGATCTGTGTCAGTTGGTGGAAGCGATCTGTCTTGAATTATGATGGAAAATATTGATTGCCGTTCTTATTTGTTTTCCTTTTATTATTTTCTGATATTGTTATAGACAGTTACACTTTGATTTCTGTCAGCTGGTCAGGCTGCTGAATTGACTTACGAAAACGATTGTTAGGACTATTATTTATGAATGAGATAGTAGTAAAATAATGAAGCATAATTAATTTTGTACTGACGCTATTCTGCTACAGATCCAGCTTGGCTAGGGGACCCACTTAGGAGAGTTAATGGGGAAGGTACTTTCGAAATACTTTGTATATAAATAAATACGTTTCTTGTGCGCAAATTTCCAAATAATTATATTGAACCTATAGTGACCATGGGCTAAATCTTGTAGTTTAAACAAAAATTGTGCGATCAAATTTATCTGAACAACATATTATGTCAAACATAAAATTTATTTTAATAATGAATTTATCTCCCTAGGTATAAATAACACGCGATGTATATTTGTATATTATGTTCGAATTCGGCTACCGAAAACGGCGTTTGACCTTTTTCCTAGTCAGATAACGGCGACGCAAGTTCGTGTCAAAGCATGTGGCAATGTAGACACGTGTATGAAAAAATACATTAAAAATTTAAATTTCTCGCATCAAATTTTATTGTGTCGCTGTTGTGGTCGAATTTTATCTTAATATTCGACAGTTGAAACTTGTTATACAGTGCTATTCAAAAGTCCCCTCCCCCCCTCGTATCTTTTGAATGGCTACACTTACATTAATAAAATTTTAAGGGTGAAAATAAAGTGTTGTAAACTTCTCTACAAAAGGTAACAGGTGACGTAATAGTAATAGATGACGTCACAATAATTTTAAATAGGACCTTATGGCAAGTGATATCTCGTTTGAAAGGCATTGACATTCGCTACATAGCCATACTAATTTTGTTTCGGTTTAAACTAATTTTGACGGATAAATTAAATAAATACCAAAATTATTGAAATTATTTTTTTTAATTTAATTAATCAAATATCAACAATGGATTCTTATAGCAAGTGTTCGAAATGTGCTCCGTCTACTTCCTGACAGTAAGTAATACATCCTATTAGTAAACTCTTGTCGTACTCGTTCGAATGTGTCAGCTGAAATTGCATTGCATTCTTCAATAATTCTTTCTTTCAAAACGCCAATGCTATCTGGTGCCGTAGTATAAACCTTGGATTTCAAGTACCACCATAAAAAAATCTAATGGTGTCAGATCTGGTGACCGAGGTGGCCATTCTATAGGACCTCGCCGGCCGATCCATCTACCTCGATATTCTTCATCCAGGTAACGTCTTACTGCACCATAATAATGTGCAGGAGCACCATCTTGTTGAAATGTTATTTCTAGATGGCCGAATTCATCTGGATTATCTTCCAGAATTTCAAGAATTAACGGCTCAATTGCATTTTGTCACATCTCCAGATACACTTCACCGCTTAAATTTGAATTTAGGAATTGTTTTTGTGTATTGTGGGCTTTGACTAATTTTATTTGTCATACATTCACATAATTCGAGTCTTCTGTCGGGGTGTCATCCGAAAGGTGCACCATTTTTAACTTGTATGGATGAAATTTATTGTTAGCCAATAATTACCAGCTTCTTTTTTTAACTGGAAATACTTAAGAACTTTCAAAATACTGATGTTTTCCAGTGTATCTAGGCAATTGACCGTAATTTCTGCCCTCGTGACACAATATACTATTTTCGCATCAAAGTACATAAAAGAGCTAATGAGATCTTTATGATAACAATAGGGTTTCATAAGAAATGTCTATTTCTAAAAATAGAAATATAATTTATTAGTCAACCTCATAACCCTTGTATACAAACGCTCGTGGTCCTGATAAAATTATTACCCCAGCACCAAAGTATTCAGAGTAAGGCCCACATTTTCACTTTTTGATATTTAAATGACCATCAATAGGTTTCTATTTTGAGAATTTATCTTGTCATCACCATATTTATCTTCAAGTAGAATTGAAAAAAAAAATTAATAAAGTATATAACTAACATCCCACGTATTGAACAGGATTAGTCTAAATTAAAAATCACATTTGTATCAAATCTTCTTTCTATAAAATTAATTTTCCCACCAAAGTTTTTTTTTTTTTAATTATAGAATAGCGAGACTGCCAAATTTTTGAGCCAACAGCCGCGATAAAGTCTGTCAGGAAATGATATGAAGACCACGTGTATCAAATTAACCTTGACACAATAAATAAACGGGATTATTATTGATGTCATATTTTTACGATTGTTACTCATAAATGAAAGTAGTGTAATAGTCCGGTTTGTGAATAAAATTTGAATTTAGATGAGAACGCCGGTTGCCAAATTGTTGAAACACGTTCTCATCATAAAAAAAAAGAAAAATGACACGAATTAACTCCCTTTAAAAATGTATTGTACGTTCGAGATATAGAAACTTTTACAAATGAATTAATTAATCATAATTAACTCCCTTTAAATATTCTATAGCACGCCTAGGCCAACCAATAATATTTTAAAATCCCCTTAATTGAAACTAAAATACCGTAAACTTATAAATTATAAGAAACATTATATTTGTGTACAACAAATGGATAGACACATTCTTTTGTGTATAGTCTGTTTCTTATTGTCTGACAGCACGCGAAAAGGTCACAGATGCTAGTCAGGTAGTAAACCCGATCTGATATATAAAGGTAATATGAATCTAAATTCGGTTAGTTAAAACAACTTGATAATTTCCAAGAAACATTACAATAGGGTCCTACTAGGGATTGTCCTAATGACTACTTAGAAATTTTGCTGGTATATACGCCCAAATTTGTTTTGCTCAGAGTCGCTTACGTTCCATAAGTGTTAACTGTGTTGTGAAAAATGTCTCCCCAGTAAAGTGTAAGAGCGTGCTTAGCTTACAAACGAAGACTGTAGTGTTAAATGTGCATGATGCTGTTGTACATCAAATGCCGGTTGCTACTGTTAGAAATATAATTTCGACATGTTCCAATATGACAGGAGTTAGTGAATCTACTATTTACAGGCTTCTAAGGGAGAGGAAAAATGGAAATATATCTCCACCTAAAAAGTCAACTGGGAGAAAACCACTTGATTATATTTTAAAAAAGAGATCCCAACCCTCGACATAATTCTAAGAATGGTAAAGGAGGACGAGAATTGGCCTGACTTTGTGGAAAATATTACACAAATTAAATGACCAGCGAAGAGGATGATACTATAGATTGAATTTTATATTTCCTATAAATGGTATGTTTACTTTACTTGACATACATTAATTCATTGTCAATAAATTTGAATTATGAAAATTAAACTATATTCTCTTTAATTAATTTAATTTAATAAAAATGAAAATGTAACTAGTTAATAGGCCTGAACGAATGAATTTTATTTCAACTGTAATGTCGACCGACTCTAATTAAATAAGCAGAATAAACTAATATCGTAATCTCCGCCACTGCCGCATTGTTCAGTTTTATTACCATATTGTATTTTGAGCTGAAACAGGGATGTATAGATAACCGATACAGACACCTACTTGTTTTGCATTAGAATTTTAGTATTTATTTGTAAAATTCTTAGGGTCACTCTGTAAAAGATAAATTTCTATTTGAATATTTAATGAGGCTACTGTGCTGTCAGACATTAAGAAATAGACTATAATCATTTTTATTAATGATCATGTATTTGTTAATATTGTATTACTATTGTATTCTGATCTGTTATTTTATAATCTAAAACTAGACAAAACTGCATTGTGCTTAGTAAACATCAAAATAACCGGTAGATTAAAATAACCACAAGAAATATTCTGCATATATTGCAGTTCCTGCATTGTCGCATTCCTAGAATTCTATGAGAGACTTGAATTATTGACCTAAAACAAAATTTCAAGAAATTGTAAATAAATATCAAGGCATTGCGATTGTTAACCCCGTCCAACTTGAAAGTAATTCAATACAAGCATGATTATGACACAGGAAAAGTGAACTTGAACTTGTCGCGGAATGTTTCAGATTTCAGAGTTCTCGAAAGTACGATTGGCACAAAGATAATATTGTTAAATTAAAATTAATTGTGTTCTTGTTGAAATGTTTCCATGTTATTTGTGAATGTACAAATCCAAGCTAAAATAACCTTTCAGGATAAAATTCCAATATGAAACTCGAAATTTTTTTGTAAAAAAAATCAGTAAAAAATATAAATATGCCTTTATACAAACGTTGACGAAATTTCGGTTCAAATGGCTCAATTTTGCTTCATAAGAATGAAATTCTCTTTTTTTAAATATATATGAAATATTTGATTTCGAAACAGAACTTTTGCGGAAGACCTTTATTTACTAAATATAAAATTTTGGAAAATTTTAAGGATGAAAATCTTTAATAAATGTTGACATTGCTGACAGAATTTTTAGGAACAACTGTCAATATTCCCAGAAAATAGAAAATAACTGGACAATTTTTGTTTTACGGAAATGATAAACGTATGTTCCTGGATGAATTATTGATAATGATTTACATCTTCGTTAAAACCTTGGATTTTTTAGTTAACATCCCTCAGCTTACCCTTTCGACAATAAACATGCCTCTACACCCTTCACTAGGCGAACTAAATAAAAAATTTTATTATGAATTTACTGATGAATCCCATGAAGATTTTTTATTCTAAAATATTTCTTTTTCTCTGTATATCATGGACTATATTAACAGCTTATCTATCTTTTTTTTAAATATTTTCCGTCTGCATGCTAATATATTTCAGTTGTTCACTAATTTTAGCGTGGATATGCGTCTGACAACACTAGACGGAAATATTTATGTAAAAAATAATGTCAGTGTGTCACGATGGAAAACTACTGATGCATTTTAAAAAACTAAAATAACTACAATAAATCATTTTTTTTAGCCAAAAATTTGCATTTATAAAAATGAAAATTTTATATACGAACTAATATTATTTATTGCAACAAAAATTTTTTCAATTATATCGAAGAAAAGGATGCTGTCTGTCTATATTATAATCTTAGCAGAAGCATTTTTTTCGCGTGTCTTTATGGATATTTCTCCAAATATTTTGGTACTAGATCTGGCAGGATCATACCAAACTCATGCGAAATGTCAACTAAATCGGACTTTAATACATCCACTTACTCAAACACACACAAAATTTCATAAAAATCGTTAATCTTTTGAGGGTACTGAGTATGTGTCTCACGCATCCAATTAGGATTCTCTGCTGACCAATATCTACAGTTCTGTCGGTTCACCTCTCCATTCAATGTGAATGTTGATTCGTCAGAAAAAAGAATGGTACCAAGAGCTATCACATTTCTGTTCAGCTTATTCATCAATATTTCGCAGAAATCCATTCTACGATCTGGATCGTCTTCTGTGAACTCCTGCACAAAAGTTAATTTGTAGGGATGAAGTTTTTCTTTATGAAGACATCTTAGAACAGTTGTATGACTAACATTATTTTCACGGGCAATTTGGCGCGTAGGTACCTATTTGAAGTTGGATTCTCTTCGACACTTAACAAAATATCCACTTTCACATCATCTTCAAAGAAGTGTGGTTTTCTTTTCAATGGTTTGACATGTCCAAGTTCTCTGAATTGTGCATGAATTTTAGACACAGTACTTTGTGAAATATTAAGCAATTCGGGATACCTGTGATTAAATAAGTTTGCCACTTCAACTTGACTTCTGCAGTTATCCCTGTACCCGATCTGCATCATTAAAATCTCAATCCGGTGAGTCTCTAGTTAAATATTTCATTGTTGTGTCGACAAGGAAAGAGTGTTTGACATACTATTCAACTTTGAGTCGCTGGACCACAGAAGGCAGAAACTGTATGGCAGAATCCAAATGACTCCAGAAGACTTCTACAACCAACCAGCAAAGAACCTGTATGAGCTAATACAGGGAACGGATTGGCTTAATAGGTTGTAGTCAGAACACTAGGAGTATCCACAATACACCCAGGAGGCTGAGGTGGTACCGGCGAAGGGACGGCTCCTTGAAAAAAAAAATGGCATACTTGTTTGAATCACCCTGTACATTTAAATTTATGTTTACATAACGCACAACTCAATTCAAAAGTTGACGTGTCTTGGCATTTTTTATAATTTTCTAAAATAATAACATAAAGAATTTTATTCCATAAGTGGTTTCCACACTGAATAAAGATATGAAATATTGAGGGTACCTACCGTTAAGATTTGAAAACCTTTTTATCCGACTCGAAACATCAAACTCATCGTCAATCAAAGTGGAAAAATGCTAATGGATATTTTAAAAAACAATGTGGAACAGTTTTTGTTTTATATTTCGAACTAAAAATGATCACCCCAGGCTGTAAAAATATAGATCGAAGATTGGCTATATAATTTGGTCTGAATAAATTCATAAAATTGATTTGGCAATCTTGTAGTGAGATTTCTAGCACTTGAACAAACTTTGTTTTTACCTGAACCTCGTCATTCTCCGAATTCGGGACGTACTCTTCTCATAAAAGGCGGTACTTCCTAAAACTCCTAACAATATTGGAATTCTTTGAAAATATACAGAAAATAAAAGGAACCGCAAAGTGTAAAGAACGGATAAGAAAGATGGATGGTTTGTATTGCAGAAAAGGTTTCTTATTTCAGCCAAAGATAAGAACCTAAGTGCTCGAGGCTAAATATTGGGTACTGATATACGCGTAGTTAAGGGTAGACTAAAGGGATAACAAATAATAACTCGAACTAAAAAGTGAAAAATAATTTTTGCATTGAATTTTTAGTAGGTATTTAAATGATTTTTGAGTCAGTAGTATTCAATTGAACCCTGGACTCTCACAAACATGAACTATTCGCTTTTATCTTCGCCAATTGCTCAATCTATTATGCTTGAAGTATGAGATATAACACCTAGAGTGTTTAGACTATATTACATTAGCTGTTAGTCCTGATAGTCCTGCTTAGGATATTGGAATTATATTTTGGATTGACCTGGGTCAAGTTTGAATAGTTTCAATTTAATCTGTCGGTTTTGAAGGCTAAAAATATTCAAGGAATGAAAAATGTATAGAATTTTTATCTTAAAAAGTCACTAAATCGAATTAAAGGAATTCGCAAGCTGGTCAAAATTATAAGCAAGTCAAATTCCTACTATAGATGCAATGCGGTTGTCTAAAATGAAAAAGTTATTAGTGTATTTGTAAAAATAAAGATTATGAGCACATACAACATACAATACCTAAAATAATATTTATTGAGTTTAATAATTATAGGGAATGGTGATCATCATCAAATTCCAAACAAAGTTACCATAGGTAGTCGCTTCTAGAAACCAAGTCATGTTGACTTTGCTTAACAACTTTTCTAAAACGTTGTATCATCTGAATTCAAGTTTGGTTGCTAAAAATGTTCAACAAAAAATTATAAACGCGACATTCATTACGATTTAAAAAAAAGGACATTGAAAATACATACTTTATACTTTATAACGCAAAAACTGCTACAAATTCAATTATAGATAATATAACGGATATTCTATAGAAGAGAAAATATTACCTAATTGTTTGAATAATGTAATTGCAGTAAACAACTTCACATACAATTTTTTTTTGAATAAAACTTATTTTTCTGAAGGTTTGAATAACATTTTTTATATAATAAGATGTCATTAAGGTCTTATAGCGGACATGTGCATTGTTTGGATTTCAAATTTACGTAATTACAAAAAAAAATCGAGAAATTTTATCTTCAAGGTAAAGTGGTGAAAGTTAGATGTTATTAGGAAAATTATTAGTCTAAATTCAATTCAAAATGTTGGGTAATTTTATATTAAACTAATGAACTTTTAATCGTAGTAATACTGTATTTTGCCCATCTGTCTGTCCGTATTTCATGAACCGTTGTAGCTAGACAGTTGAAATTTTCATGGGTGATAAATTCCTGTTGTGGCTATAAAAAATAATGTAATTGCAGCAATAATTGTAGTTGCAGCTAAAATGCACTATTTCCAAAAAAGTATTTTGAAACAAATGATTTATTTTATAAGTAGCATTTAACAGGTACAATTATTAAATTATATTGCAAAGCACAAAAATACTGGATACAATACGAAATGTATAGTACCAAAGTACAGTTGAATAGGTGTACCTGTGACGGCTTTCTCAAATAGCAATAATAACCATAAAAAAAATGTAATAGCTGAACCTTTCTTATTTATGTTTTCAATACCTGGCCCAGATGCGATCATACTTAGGTAGGTTTTACCGACCTACAAGCAGTAGCGCCGATTGATGGAAGGCTTGACATTTATGGCACTACTGTTTTCTGATGCTACTTCATTACCCAAAGCCGATTAGACACTTTTCAATCTAAAATGTTTACTATATTTAATGAAACGTTGGAAAGGCCAAAAACCTATTCTTACATTGATACATATATTTAGCTGTAATTGATTGAAACTAAATATATGATGTTATTTTTTCTAATTTATACCACTTTCTATTTTATATCTGTGAAAAAATCTTATTTATCTCCAAAAGTCACCAAATTGTTTAGGCTCTCGGTGTTTTGTCAGTCCAATCTCTCGAAAACTGTTTGTCATGACAGGTATTAATTATGAAATGCCTTCTGTTTCTTTTAAATAAAACAACCGGTATATTATTGCATTAATGTTTGAAAAATAAATTCTATTGTGCAGTAATGATAATATAGGCTATTGAAAATATACAGCAGGAGGTATTTGGAATTTTTAAGTAAAACATTAAAACAGGTCCAAGAAAAAATATCAATGGTCTTGGTCTTGGTCTTGCGAAAAAGCAAGACCAAGACCGAGACCAAAACCATTCTTCGACTCGCAAGACCAAGACAAAGACAGAATGAACTAGAACAAGACTAATACCAAGACCGACTAGGCAAGACCAAGACTAAAACCAAGACCAAACAAAATACAGCTAGACCAAGACCAAGACCGAGACCAGACAGATTTGAGCAAGACCAAGACCAAGACCGAGACTGTTCTAGTCTTGGCCTTGGTCTTGCTTTGCTCATCACTAATGTAAATCAGTCGGGGTGGTGATATGAATTATACCTTTCACGTAACCCCGATCATGACAAATGTGGGATGGTTGAGTTTGTGTATTATACCGGTTATCGCATGTAAAAGAAATTATTGGGGTCATGTGACCGGAAATGAGAGGAAATACTATTTATATTGAACATAAGCATAGTTTAAACAATGTTTACGTCGTGGGACTCCCTGTATAAATATAATTGATTATATCTTTTCTCTTCTATGTTTTTTCACAAGATCCCTAACTCTTTTTTGATTTGAACTGCACAAAAATTATCTTTTATCCCACGCTATCCGTTTACGTGTAAGCCACTGTTGATTTATACCTGTAAGTGAGTGGGTATACGTACACTATGTAGCAAATAATTGCATAGAAAGCTAGATCAGTGATCTGTTCACCTTTTTCCATCTTACAAATTATGCGTACCACCTACAAACTTCCTCTTTCTGTTAGAACGCCTCTTATATTTAGGTTAAATTCTGTATTTAAATGATATCATGCATCTTGTTACACAACTAACTAGGAAATGTAAATTTTTTGCCGGGAAAAACTTTTAATTCGTTTTCCATTTCACTACAAACTCCTAGTATCAAAAAATTAATAAAGTGGATTTCAAAATGATGAGCAGCACTTGAAAAATGTTTTTCTCCGGGTGGATTCGTAACAATTATCATTTTAAATTGATTTATTAAATCACAAAAATTATAGAAGCATTTGCAGTATATTCATCTTGCACAACACTAGACTGAACATAAATACAATAACAACTAACAAGAGCTTATCAGAGTTATCTTATTTAGAGTCCGGCTAGAACATTATTGTTGGTATTTTAAGAAATTTTTTATTAGATATAGGTATAATGATGAAATATAATTATAAAGTTTTGCCACTGTTGTAGGTAAATATTTATTTTTCATTTTTCCAAATTTTTTCGTCGTCAAAATTTATTATATCAGTAGGAAACTGACAACATTACAAAAACAAATTAGCATTGTAACTCACAGAAAAGTATGTTGTTACCCAATAATCCAGAAGTTGTTCGAGTGATTTATAAATAGTACATCCCTAGGTATACATAACGAAAGATATATTGGCCTGATGTATTTTCAGGCTTAACCCAAATATCGTTCTATTTCGATAGTGGGAGATTACGACTTCGTAAGCGTACTGTGGGTGTAAAATAGGCATGGCCCGTTGTTTTCTTCTTAAAAATAGATAATTATATTTATTTAAATGATAGTTTAATTGAAATAGCCATTCAGATTTGATTTTAAATGTAATAACAATCAAAATAAAACGTTACCTTTGAAGGTGTCTAGTAGTAGTATTTAAAATTTTTGTATTCATAGTGTCAAAAAGGTTCTATTCTTTTAAATTCTTGGAAAATGTTACCTACTAGAATAATTGTGTACACTTTATTTTTATGACTTTTATTTGAAACATTTCAAGTTGCAACATGTCTTTTGAGAAATCTCGTCACATTTATGTTGTGACGATATTAATAATGTTCAAATAGATATTTTACATTTTACAGTCTATGGGGTCCATGCTGTCTTTTATTATAATTTGACAGTATTTTTATTATTATTAAAATAAAATATGTAAAATATATATTACATTGACATTGATCTACAAAGTCTGTCTGAAAACCAGCTGACTTACAGCACAATATGCCAAAACACACAATTTTCAACACCAATTGATGGGTTGTCCTTTAGAACCTGTCAAAGTTAGGTGATGGAGTATTTGGTTTTCAAAATGATTGTTTTTTACGGCAAATCCGTGTTTGTTTGTTAAAAGTTGTAATGTCTAAGAAGCTGAATATTGAAGGAGTTCAACTGTCAGAAGTTGCTGTTCTAAATGTTTCCATAGTCGAAAAAAAAAAAAAAATATTTTATAAAAACATGTTTTATTCGTTCAGCGGATAGCATGCACTCTTATCTAACGCCTTGGGACATCATGAATAACGAAAATATTGCGGAACTATGAGAAAGGATAAAAACATAATCGTTGTGCATTTTTAACATTACCTATATTGTAGAGTTTTAAAAAATTACTTTTTCTAATTTTGACAAATAAAGTGACACTTTTTAAAACTGATTGACATTATGAAACGTCTTACTTTTTGTAACTAGTTACATAAAGTAAAATTGTATGCAATTGGTGACGAAAAATGTATTTCATTTCAAAATTAGTGTCAAAAAGAATTATTCTATTTGTTAAACTGTTATAATACAAGTTAAAAACATAAATAAATTAATTATTATAAATACTTATTGATAACACAATTATTGCAATTATTCAAATTAATTCCCGACGACATATTTTTTTCATTGCTCGAACTTGCTGTTATTTGGGATGCGGCACACATTGCATTAGATGTTTCACCAAATATTTCTTGCGCTATAAGTTTTTTATTATTCATGGAATTTTCAACATATCCCTCCGCAACAGAGGTAGATTTCCAACCTCCATGCCTCTTTAATTTTAAAATATCAGCGCCACTGTCTGCTAGGAAAGTGGCAGAGCTTCTTCTGAAGCAGTGGCTAGTATATAGAACAGGATTTGAAAGACCGAGAAATTGTGCAATAACTTTTGGCAGACTGCTAAATTTGTTAATTCCCACAGGATTTCTGGTACATTTTCCATTCGCATATTTTACAAAAAATCTGCTGTGTTTAAGAACCTGGGGACGCAACTTAATATATTTTCTTAATATTTCAACAAGATTCGTATTTTCAATGTCTCCAGTGGTAATTGCAAACTGCCGTATAACTTTTGTTTTTGAAGGTGGGATATCAACACGAAAATGGCTTCCTTCGTCTATAACATTTTCAACTGGAAGAAATGTTAATTCTGCTTTTCTGCATGCTCCTGCCATTCCAATTATCATTGCAACCTTAGCCATTAAGTATTCTTTGTCATCAGCTTCCACTAAAAATTTGGCAAAATCTTCTTTAATATAAACTTTGACGGTTCTGGTAGACTTCGCGACCCTCGGAATTTTACGTTAATTTTAGATTTGTTTGAAAGCTTACCTTAAATAAAGCAGATTAAAACAAAAATTTCGCTGGATCATCCAGTAATTACTTCAAAAATCACGATTTTAGTTCAAAAAATTGTACTTTTTCAACACCAATTCATGCTATTTCACGATAAATATTTTCACTTTAAACAGTAAAGATTATTATCTTGAACTAAATGTCAGTCTGTTTCACACAAAAAACCGGAAGAAAATACTCAAATTTTGCCAATTTTTAGAAATATTCGTAAGCATTAATATTTTCGTTTGACACTTAAGCTTATAAAATTACACACTAAAATCTTCTGTCAGAGCTTATGTCTAGATATCATAGGTTCACAAATTAGGATCAGGTGATACTTCCTAACGGCGTTGTCAAATGGTCTTAATTTTCTTTCAGCTGAATACATTGTAATAGATTATATGAATATATCACAATATAAAATTATTTGCATTTATAACCGTGAAAATTTATATAATAGTTAGGTTAACAATTTTTTTCTTATTCTCTTGCTCCGTATTTAATGATATTTTAGTTACACTTTGATCTGTGTCAGTTGGTGGGGAAGCGGTATGTGTTGAATTATGATTTTTTTTTGCTCTAGTAGAAATCTCATGAAGTCAGTCAATTTGAGGTGAAGAGATGTATTCCCTTCCCCTTCTCGAAAAAGTGTGTAATTTGTATTTCACTTCACATGGATGCGCGCCGGGTCGACGTTTGCGAAACGTCGACCCGGCGCGCTCGCTTCGCTCGCGACATCGATCAATCATTCCAGATCTTTGGATTATAAAATTCATTGATAAGCATACTGACTTCTCCCTTCCCCTTTTTGGTAAACATCATATGGAATAAAAATCATTTTATATTCATGTCTATCGATATACTTACATGTTTATTCCCTTCCCATTCTCGAAAAAGTATCTAAGAATTATTTGTATTCCACATGAAAGCGCGCCGGGTCGACGTTTCGCAATTCGCGGCGCGCTCGCTTCGCTCGCGATATCAATCAATCAATCCAGATCTTTGAATTATGAAATTCATCGATAAGCATACTGACTTCCCTTCCCCTTTTTGGAAAACATCATAATATGGAATAAAAATCATTTTATATTTATGTCTATCTATATACAAACATGTTTATTCCCTTCCCCTTCTCGGAATATACCTACTTATCGGGACATTTAACGTTAATTTTCAACTAAAAATCACTTCGTTCGTTCCGCAAAAATCTCACGCGTTACACAAAATTGGGCATTTCGTAACTGATGGCATAAATAGCTATTTTGATTATATATTGTAATTATCAAAAATGCTCCAAAAGTTTTCATAAAATTTTATTAAGTTTATCTTTTTTGTTCACTTTATCTTATAAAAACATTGCCACACTTAACACGACGGTTTATTTTTAAAATATATGTCATATATATCGAACACTGTATTTCTAATTAAATAATATATAGTTTGTTATCAAAAAAAATGTATGCAAATTATGAAATTGTGAATTATCTGAAAATATATAATTAATTTATTTTTAGTTGTCGATCATGATATGGTCAGTTGAATTGAAATTACATATTTAATGTTGGTGTTTCGCTAGAAAGGCTTCGAGAAATTGTACTACTTTATAATTATTTATTTTTCATTTGTAATTGTTTATTTTTGGCCTAAACACAAAAAAGCGTATCACAAAGTACATATATTTTCTCTCGAAATATTGAAATACAATGTAGGACTGTAAACTCAGCGGGATCCACTTAATGAATTCGAAATCCAGGAATAAACTCGGCATATATATTTTCCATACAAATGATTGAACAATGTTATTAAAAAAATAATTTTAATTTTTCAACAATAAAATAACATAATCGAAAGTTCAATAAACTGAATATAAGAACACAAGATATGGTGACACGGCTCTGAACTGAGCATTTTCAATTCGAAAAGTATTTATATGACTGTGCCGTAAATTTTACTTCCTCATTACTCTTTCTCGTTTTTTTTTATCTTCGTTCTTTCTTATCTTTGAAGTTATTGAGTAGTAATTGCTAGTACTCTGGTCCATCTAGTTAACGGTCCCATCTCTTTTATAAAGAAGCTAGGAAAACATATACCTACCCTCTCCTCATAGAAGAAGAATAAAATAAGCGGACTTTCCTGCTGATCTAATAAAAATAATAACGTGGGAGAAATTGAACTTTTATTTGAAATATCTCAAAAAAATATTTATCACATTTTAGATGTATTTATATACTTATCATAACATGAAAAATGTAGGTCAATTTAATTTTAATTATTTATATATGCATAATAATAATCTGATTATCAATAAATAAATAAAGATGCCCTAGACAAGATTAACGAATGTTTGAAAACAACATTTAAGATAAGTATGCTAATCTTCAGGGATGACTCTGTTGTCACACGGAAATATACTAATTTCTCCGTAGATAAAATATATTTATATTTTACTCGTTACATAGATGTAGTATTCAGGACACGATGAACCACCAAAGGGGAATATCAGAATAGATTGAATATAATTAACCCAGTTGATATTCGGATAAATTGAAGATTATTAAATCAGTTGCATAAAATTACATCCTTATACCACAAGAAAATCCACAATCTACTTGAATTTAAAGTTATGTGTTGGACTGTTCCAAGTTTTGTTGGACCTATGTCTATGTCAAAGATTACAGAATAAAAATATAAGATGCTTCACTCGCTCGAATTTATCGCGTAAAGCACCGATGCCGCTGGTGACTGTCTGGTATGGTACAGTACGTCGCTACGTCCTTACTTGCATTTAATTTGGCATATTATACGGGACGTCGCCCGTCGAGCGCTGTTAAATTTATTAATTAATTGTTGAAATGAGCAAAAAGTCATATTAATATTTTTCTCTTGAATAGCAAAGCTTAAACACTAATATTGTAATATTTGCTAATACAAAATTACGGATTTATTTTTATAATAAGGATATTATATAAACAAGTACATTAAGCAAGAAAACACAAAAATTCAATTCCATAGCTAACCAAAGGAGAATTGGTCAGTTCCTTTTGAACGAATTTACTAAATTTTCTTTTCATCATCCATGAAATCAATTTCCTTTCCAATATTATGCCAGTCTCTATACCAGAGTCCGTATATATTTTACTCTCAAATGTATATTGAGATATATATATATATAAGATTTGAAAAACAATAGATTAAATTTAACACATAAACCAAACTCCAAACTTAGTATTTTACATTTATAAATTTTTTTAATAAAGGTATCCTGCAGCTGCTTCTCTTTTTACTGTTTGAACCTTGTCAGTCCAAAAAATACGCGTTATTTAAAGATCAAAATATAAGATTTGGTGGCCCTATTATTCTGGTGGCTAATGAGTATATTTAATTGAATTTGTGATGAATATCTGCTAGATTATCAATAAGTATCACAAAATTACTAAGATGCTGGATAAAAACTGTGAATTGATTCATTTTAAAAATTCAAGTTTATTTTTTCAAATTCACACCCCGAACATTTTTCGAAATAATAGAAATTTAAAAATAAACCTTTGTGATAAAGAATCCTATTAATTTAAATATATATTTCTCTAATTACCCCTGTATAGCTTAAAATAAATTTTTTCGAACTTATCTGGTATCTACCGGTCTCGTTATTGACAACAAAAGCGAATTGTAAACATAATTTATGAGAGCGGCGTTCGTTTGTGACAGCAACTTGAATCAAACCGCCATGGAGTGAAACATCTTATATTTTTATTGTGTAATCTTTGTCTATGTCTTCCATATTTTGTTAACCCTACCTACATAAAACATACTTGATAAAAACAATAACTAATATGGCTAGACTCTTCGGTTGCCCCATTTGACGATATATTTATCTGAGTTTAGGAGAGATAAAAACAGAGAGAGACAGGAGGGATGCTGGAGAAAATGTGGATAAGTAGCACGACGCAATTTTCTACGGAGTGGAGGAGAGTCCTCTCCCGGTAAATAACCCCTCGGGATGCATGCCGTGAACCGAGGCGGCTAGACGCCGGTATCGGGAACGCCTGACGTCGCGACGCCCAGTGACCTTGGCCAAAACCTCTCCCCCTTCCTCCATCACCCGTTTTCAGTCTGCCAAGCTAAAGGGGATGTGCCTGCTACAATGCATAATTTAGACTGAAATATCAGCCTTTCTTTTTATAACATGATTTTATATACTGAAATATATGAAAAAAATTGTACTGCAAGCTACATTTTTCGTCTAAGGATAAAATTTGTATGGGGATCCTTCCTCCTGGAACAAATATTTAGATACTAATTACTTTAATTTTTGTAATATTTATGTAGTATAATTCTGGGCTTATGGATCCTGCCTGTACCTTATTGTGATAATAATAATAATTGCCTGAAAACATTTTCTTAAATATTGTACTTTTATTTGGCAACACTTTTCTTGCTTTGTGTTATGCGACCTCCCAAGACTTCCAAGCTATTTTAATTAGTAGGTTAATGAGATAAGAGTTCAATTCATGAAATTAAAGCATATATTTTTAAAGTCTGATATTTCTCCCAAATATCAAAAATCGATACACACAAGCGTTCACAAAACTACAATCTCGTAAATCTAGACTGGGGAAATTTCATTTTTTGGCAGTAGATAAAATTCCATTAGCGTTCCAGCCAAAAATTGTTTATTTTCATTTCTATTAGTTCAACGAACGTCGTCTTATGACTTTAAAATAAAATAATGTGACTATTTCTAAAAATAAATATCCGATTTTCAAATTTGGACATCTTTTAATACTCTTAACATTATTTTTAGATTAATTTTTCTCCGGATCATTATTTTCGGACAAAACTACAAAATTTTTGGTCAAAGCAAAATATCCATTATTGAAATAAAAATACCAGTACATAAAAATAATGTCTGTAGCATAAATAAATATAAATAGAATATTATGTCAACCTGGATATGCATTAAAAAAATTTGAATTATGTGATTGAAATGAGGAAAGTATTTGTCGTTAAAAAATAGAGAGTCTAGGAAGATACAATCACCCTGTATATTGATAGTATAACCGGTTTAGGTTTTAGGAGTAAACCAAAGTATCTAATTCGTAAATAAAAATAGATACATTCGAGATCTCATTCAATATTGACACTCGACATTTTTGATAAGAAGAATAGATAAGGATATTTAAGACTCGTATTTTAGGTTTCATTTAACAACGTAGATATGAAATATCTGCTAAATGATATTTCATAATCTGTTTTATTATCTTACACGTGTGAGAAATTTCATGAATCTTTACAGAGTTTTTGGCTTTTTCGTGGGTTCTATTTTTTATTATCTCTACAACTCTGGCCAATAATTTAAATAGGACCTTATGACAAGTGATATCTCGTTTGAAAGGCATTGACATTGGCTAAATAGCCATATTAATTTTGTTTGGGTTTAAACTAATTTTGACGGATATATTAAATAAATACCAAAATTATTGAAGTTATTTTTTTTTAAATTTAATTAATCAAATATCAACAATGGATTCTTATAGCAAGTGTTCGAAATGTGCTCCGTCTACTTCCTGACAGTAATACATCCTATTAGTAAACTCTTGTCGTACTCGTTCGAATGTGTCAGCTGAAATTGCATTCCATTCTTCAATAATTCTTTCTTTCAAAACGCCAATGCTATCTGGTGCCGTAGTATAAACCTTGGATTTCAAGTACCACCATAGAAAAAAATCTAATGGAGTCAGATCTGGTGACCGAGGTGGCCATTCTACAGGACCTCGCCGGCCGATCCATCAACCTCGATATTTTTCATCCAGGTAACGTCTTACTGCACCATAATAATGTGCAGGAGCACCATCTTGTTGAAATGTTATTTCCAGATGGCCGAATTCATCTGGATTATCTTCCAGAATTTCAAGAATTAACGGCTCACTTGCATCTCCAGATACACTTCACCGCTTAAATTTGAATTTAGGAAGACAGGACCAACTATGTGGTTTCCCAAAATACCTGCCCAAACATTGACTTTTTCTGGAAATTGGGTATGTTGTTCACGAAAGGTGTGAGGATTTGTGTCACTCCAATAACTTACATTTTGTGTATTCACATTTCCATTGAGCCAAAAAGTACTTTCCTCTCTAAAACAAATTGTTTTTGTGTAATGTGGGTTTTGACTAATTTTATTTGTCATACATTCACAGAATTCGAGTCTTCTGTCGGGGTGTCATCCGAAAGGTGGTGCACCATTTTTAACTTGTATGGATGAAATTTATTTTTAGCCAACACTCTCTGTACTGTACTCTACTTTTACTTCACAAATAGACGCAACTTTAGATGAAGAGGAAGTAGGGTTTACTACCATTTCAGCAACTGTATCAATTTATTTATCATCACTAAATGTTGGTCGACCAGATCGTTTGGCATCTTGAAAACTACCTGTTGCTTCAAACTTGTGAAGAAGCTCCCTCAAATAAGTTCTCGAGATAGGGCGATCTGGGTATCTCTCATTAAATAAACGTTCCGCTTTATGGAGATTCTTTCTAGATTCACCAATTATTAAGATAGCTGCTACTTTGTCGGCTTGAGAACGTACCATTTTGCCTATGTAAACTCTTAAAGGTCTCGTTAAACAATAATAAAATTAAATATTCAAGCTATTTAGAAAAACTTTGCAAAGCAACAAATACTATTAAACTAAAAACGTCAATTTTTTTGACAACCAACCAGAGGCGGACTGAAAAATCTTTAATATTTAAATGTGGAATAATAATTTTGGTATTTATTTAATTCATCTGTCAAAATTAGTTTAAACCCAAACAAAATTAATATGGCTATGTAGCCAATGTCAATGCCTTTCAAACGAGATATTATCACTTGCCATAAGGTCCTATTTAAAATTATTGGCCAGAGTGGCACTGTGACGTCATCTATTACTATTACGTCACTTGTTACCATTCGTAGAGAAGTCTACAACACTTTATTTTCACCCTTCAAATTTTATTAATGTAAGTGTAGTCGTTCAAAAGATACGAGGGGGGAGGGGACTTTTGAATAGCACTGTATAATATATCTTTCTCATGTTGCTTAATAATGTCATCTTTTATAATGATCCTACTATATGCTTTAATGAATTGTTTTCAAAATATTCCACTTTGCCGATCCGTGTGTAAATCCATAATTTTTCATATCCCTGTATTCTGTGGAATTTTTTTTTGCGAGTGACGGGACTCCCGCCGGACCACCCCCGAAACTTGCCCGAAACGTAGACATTTTCATAATTGACCTCGTTCGGTGCACTTGATCGCCTTTCGATAAAGTTTAATTGGTTTTTAAGATAATCAATCCTCACATGGAGGAATGCCGGTTACTCCGTTCGAAAACTGGAACCGCCAACAACTCGCCTTTCACATTCCATCGTGGTAACGGACTTCTTTTCTTTTATTTTCTTATTCTCTTTCTTTTTATTTTAGACCGTCGTTATTGTAGAGTTTCTGTACTATTTACACACAGAGGCGAACTCGGCCGGATATTTCGCAACAAAAAATGTTTTTCTCAGCGTCGTTAAGAAGTTTGCAAAAAGGAAAAAAATTCATTATTTTTATAGTATATTCTAATTTTCCTCTTTTCGTTCCAATTTGTATGTACGAACCATTCTTGAACCAACACAACATTTTTGACGATATGCGCATGATAGTTCCTCCAATTCCAGGGCCCCTTCCAGTTGGTTAGTTTTCGACCGTTCCAAAAACGATACATAATCAGTTGGAATTGCGAAAGAAATACAGCACTTGTATATGCTTTTTTTTAAATTTGAGTCACTGGTTTGATTGAAAAAATATTCGCAATATTATATCACCAACAATTTTCTACGAGGATGAAAAAGGATGTAAATATCAATCTATAGTCTGTACAGAAAGTACGATGAGTAATAAACCCTAATTAAGTATGCAAAACCTTTACAGGGAGCACCATGAAATTTTTGATAAATCTCTTACTTTAAATTACATTTCTTCCGTAAATCTAAAAACCAGGTAGATCGACCCCGTATTTGTTTCAGTTGTAGCAAAATTTAGGGTTTCTTCATTGTTGAAGGATCAACAGATAAGCAATAACGCAATGCAGTGGTGTGTATTTTGGGAAAAAAATACGTTTTAAATTATAATATAATAAAAAATGAAAAGAAATAATTATTGGAATACATTTATTACTTACATTTTATTCTATATCCGACTCGGAAGAGGAAGAATCGTTGTTGACATTAATAATAATAGGGTCGATTAAATCATCACAAATATTGTCAATTTTCAACATATTTGCCTCTACTTTGATAACATGCTCGATACAGTTTGTCCAATTTTCCTTACTAACATGACTTACAGCACTCTCAAACAATTTCACAACATCGTTTATTTTAAAAGTAGTATTTTTTTTTCCAACTTCCCTCTTTACCTTAGCCCATATTAATTCTATGGGATTAAGTTCACAATGATAAGGGGGAAGTCGAAGAACTGATATACCACGTGAAGAAGCCATTTCTTCTACAATGTAGGTTTTGTATTTATTCTTGTTCATTTTTGCAATTCTGTAAAGTTCTTTCCTTAGTGGATCTTTTGGAAACTTAATATTTTTCGAAATAAGCCACTCCAAAAGCTCTGCTTTACGCCAACGACTTGTGGGTAATGCTTCTCGTAACCGTGAATGGTAACTTGCGTTGTCCATAACAATAACAGCCCCTTTTGGAATCAGATCCAACATTTGAACAAACCATTCCTCGAAGACATCCCCATTCATATCTTCGTGATAGTCCCCCGTGCGTTTTGAAATAAAAGTTAATAATCCACCATCAACAAAACCTTCCACGAATGCCTGCCTTCCGCTTTTAATGTTTTCATCTTGCCAAGATTTGGAAACTGTATATCCAGCATTTATACACACATAATACAAAAATATATAAAATAATTATTGTTACAGATTGGTTTGTTTTCTATTATGAATAAACTGTGTTGCCTTTCTTTATCAAACTTACTAAAATTTATGTACCTCTATCACTTTTTTTTATTAAAATTAGTACATCCCGTTACCTCTGACCTAAATCGTATATTCTTTAGCATAGCTGCAACTCATTCGTTCAATACAAAATGTACCTTACGGTATACCCTCTTAAAATATATTTTGGTACGTCTATGAAATCTACTTAAATGAATGATTTATTACTCCTCGTACTTTCTGTACAGACTATAATGTAATCTTAATACATTCCTGTTCCTTAGTTGTCTGTCCCCTCTGCTTTTTTCATACTATTCCAATGCGGTTTATATTGTGTAATAATAATAAAAATAAGGAACGCTAATAAAATTTCGCTCAAGTTTATTACACATCTTAACCTCGATACTCTAAATCAACTTGCCTAATTGAAACGTATATATCATTCATGATTGGACGCCTCCGGGCGTGTCTATCTAACGCACTTACTAACTTTCTTACCGATACACTATTAGTGATTGTTTAAAACTTGATAGGCATGGGGGACTGTCACGAGAATAAATCTTTTTAACCTCTTATTTCTTCTTCTCGAGTGAACTGTTCACACATAATTTATTTTCGTGTGACTTCTTTATTATAGATTCTTTTTTTAATTTCTTGGGAAATTAAACCACAATTAGAAGGGTTAGGGTTACCCTTCTAACCCTGTTTACCCTCTGTTTACAATGTCTCAACATCATCCTTCCAACACTACTTCCAAACGTAGCGTAAAATCTATTGCCCATCTTCTTTTCCCATTACTTGAGAATACCGACCTTTCAATGACCACTCCGCTCCCCCAACCTCATATCCCTCCTTGGACTAAACAACTTCCTCTATTCAATACCTCCCTTACCAAGTTCAATAAACATGAATCGCCCAACATACTTATAAAGAAAGCATTTTTGGAAATATTAGAAAAAACACCATATGATGTAGTTCTCTACACAGACGCCTCAAAAACTTCTTTTGGTGTTGGCTGCTCCGTAACAACCAACCACGAACTAATAGGTTCCTATCGGTTGCCCTCAACATGTAGCGTTCACACTGGTGAGTTGTATAGCATCTTCCAAGCTTTCAAGCAAATCTCTTCTCCTGTCAAGCGCGTCGCCATTTGTACCGATTCACTTTCCTCAATTAATTCACTCAATACCATCTTTACTGACCATCCAATAGTTCAAAACATCCATGATATCTATCAAACTCTCTCAGCTCGTGATGTAACAGTCTGTCTTATCTGGCTCCCATCTCACATTGGAATTACTGGCAATGAAAACGCTGACCACCATGCTAAAGAAGCCTCTTCTTCCATCACCACAACAACGTTCCAGCTCCCAAATGACATAAAACTAATATTCAAAAAGTCCGTCAAGGAGTCCTGGCAAAATTTTTGGCACGACAGCAAAACAGCCCTTTACGACATACAACCATTAATCGGCTGTCCCTCCCTCGATTTCCTAACCAGGAGAGAAGCTGCTGTCATTAGACGATTGCGGATCAACCATACCAGATACACACATGGTTACTTGATGTCTTCTGAAAACCTTCCCGTCTGCCGTCACTGCAATAGTCCTTTAACCGTCAAACATATTCTCACAGACTGCCAGGAATACACCAGTACATACAAGCGCCTAGACCTAACACCAAACCTGAAAGAGCTTTTAAACTGCACCGCTGAAATCTTAAAGACATTGAAATTCCTCAAATCAACTAACCTCTACCACAAAATATAAACTAGTGATATTTTACCGAGTATTTTACATGATTTATGTTTTAAGATAGTGTATGTATTAATATGTTTTTTTGTCTTTTGTACAGTGCCAATGGCCATAGTTGTCGAGGCACTTAAATTCTAATAAAAAAAAAAAAATAAAAAAAAAAAAAAACCACAATTAAAAAAATAATGAATAATATACCACAAGGAACATACAGAAGATATTCTTTATTATAGGTTTTATCCACGACTATTTGATAATGTTTACATTTTACGTGTGCGCCTTCAAATATAATGACTTACATTATTCTACAGTAGATAATAAACTGACTGCTCACATGGCAAGGAGAAATAGCACCTATATTGAAGCTTCTTTTTATACGAATATCACAGTATAGTAGATAAAAGTTATCACTGCGATCAGGATTCGACCCCTGTGCCTACAATTCTTCACTTCATGCAGTCAGATCTCCAAATCAGCTACCATGACATAAATACTAATTAGGCAATTCAGATCACGTGACCTAATATGGCCGTGCAGGGCAAACAATTTAGACAGATAGGTTCGTTTTGTATTGTCTATTCAGTCATAAACAGTTCTCAAGACATTTTAGTCGAATTTATTAGTATATTTTGCTTCAATTTAGTATATTTTATTAGTGTTTAGTATATTGTTCATTTGATTAGTATTTTTTATTTAGAATATAATATCACTTTTCTTAGTTTTTATAAATATTGTTATTGAACAAAACTGAACAAAATGCTACATACAGCCTGATATTTAATTTTTGATTCTGTTAAATCATCTCTATTGATTGCTGCTAACCACATTTCTCTACGCTTCTTACTTAATTCATTCTTGTGCACCAAAAATGTGTTCTTTAAAACAGCTGGGACCTTAAAAAAGCTTACTTGGTCTCGGTTTGAACGGCTCCCACAACCGACTACAATACAAGTTGTTGGCATTTTGAAGTAGGTGTTTCACTCCTGAAATCCGTAAGCATAAAAGTTAAATACTGCAGGTTATATCTTCCAATTCAAGCAAGTGAAATTTTAATGCCAGCAATTTCATAAAAGTTTCGCTTTCATTATAATATTGTATATGTTTTAGTCAGCAGTACTTACCCATAAATATTAAATAATAATTCTTGATAGTCTAAAAACCACTAACAAAAAAATAATGTTCTCATATAGGTACACAACCAAAAGTTGGTCCTAAATTGATATACCCATCATAAAAGTTTTATAAAACTGAACTTTTTATTGTATATTATTAGCAAAATAAAAGCACCTTTCTCCAAAATAAACACTTACCTATGTATACCAAAATCCACGGTCTACAATGTATTAAATCATATTTGTTTGCCCTGTGTCGCCATATTGAATTTTATTTGACAGGTCACTGGATTGCCTAATTTATCAAGAGGTAGGATTATGTCAAAACTCAGAAAGTGACGTTTTAGAAAATTAATAGCTGATTGGTATCGACACTTCTATTTTCTTCTTGAACAATAACACTATTATGAGTTATTTCAAAGCTACGATTGTTTACAAGTTAGTATAGGCTGTTACACAAAAATGCAGCCAAGACCTTGTGATAAATATAAATCCAATAGTAAATTTTCCATTATTGGCGTTTGGTTGAGGTCAAAGCAATTGAAAATATTATAAATGAACGGGAAATAACATTTTCAATTATTATTATATGCGTTAACTTATTTTATTTATATATTTTTACTGCTTTTTCTATTCGTGAATTCTAGTTTATTGCAGTACATAAAATTATTCATAAAATAACAAATTGCATTTAAATATTGAATGGATAAAGTGAAATTAAAATTGTTATATTGTTATTGTTATATATTAGAGAAATCTTTGATATTAATTTTAACCTACTTCCAGACGTCTGAATTATTTTGACCTAATGTCTCCATCAAGTCCACCAGGATAAAATTTTATCCATCATTCATGAAAGGGAGTAACTTTATTTATTAATAATTATAATTTATTATTAATAAAGGATGTATGAATTCATCTATTTATAAATAACATTCGATACCACATTTTATGCATAAGTTGAACATTATATTGATGAATATAAAATGTGTATTTCCCATGAAGATGATTCACTAAATTCCTGACAAGGTTATGAATCACATTACTTCTCTTCCCGCTATTCCCAACAATTTTTATGGAGAACATTGCAGTCGATTTATAATAATACTTTGCTTAGCAAAATAATATCCCCTTTCAAACACTGCCCATTCGGCATATTTGGCATCTGTACTTAATAGTATGGGGGATAATCGGAAAAATCAGAATATGAAAAACTTGGGGTACACTTCTGCTGACTGTATGAATTTCTTTTCTTCCTTAATTATGGAACTTGCAAACATTTTACATTGCTTTAGGTCAAATTAATTTGTAGCTAAACAACTTAATCGAATATACAGGAAAGTTTAAATAGAATTTTAAATTGATTTCTTGAAAAGTATCCAATTAATATCATCTATAATCAGAAGATATTTTTTGTATATTATATTTTTAGCTTCTTATTATATGTTGATAACAAACACTTATATGTTATCCCTCGCACTGAACTATGGGTTTCATTACTCGCATCTTTCTAGAAGTCAATAAACCGAATGCGAATATTAAAACTACACAAGAACCTGATTGAGTTATTTATCTTTTAAAATCGCTTTTCGTCGTTCTGGGTCGTGACGTACCAATCCAACAATGGAAAACATTTATTTAAAATAGGTGGTTCCATTTTTTTCCCAAGGTTTTGAATTCTCTCGAAAACCACTTTATAAAATGTCGGTAATTTGCTGAGATATATAGAGATTTCTACTGTGCTTACGAAAAAGTAAAATTTAACAGATTGTAGAAAGTTTAAAATATATATTCTTCGTCCAGATATATATCGAATTAATTAATTACAACTGTATTTTATAAAAATGAAAATGAACAACCTTTTGCAGGCGAAAACATGATTTATAGTCCAGTAACTGAAGACCTGAAAATAGGCAAACCTATCAATATATTTGTCCAATAATTTTTTTTGGCGGCTTGATTTGTAGGTCTTGATAGGTACTTCAAAGGGAGAAAAAGTTCTCCAAGATTGCCCCTTGGCTAAGGGCCCGAAATGGCCACTAACGCCCCCCAAAAAACTGTTTCCCGCCATTATCTCCCGAAATATGCAATTTGGAAAATTTTTGTTCTGGTAAAAAGTGAAGGTCGTTAAATTATCTACAAAAATGGTCCCCATCATTTTTTTTCAAAATGCAATAGTTTTCGAGATAATCGCATCCAAACGTCCCCTCGCTTACGCGGCTGCACTACCTCTAGAAATGCTACCGTCTATAAAATTAACTTGTAAACCGGCGGACAAATTCTTCCATAACTCGGTCAAAAATTAATATTTTTCGATGATTTGAAGTTCATTGTAATGGGAATATCCGTAGGTATCAATATGTGTACCTTAAACCCCGTTCTCGTCCGTCGAGGACATTGCAAAAAGTGGCCAATGTTATTTTTCCCCAATATTTTGGCCTCTTCCATTAAATCATTGACATTTTATTTATTTTAAATGGTTTATTATCCCTTGTTTTTTCAAATGGAGTCTGGGGAGGTCCTGAATGTTCCTGGAAATTTTTTTCAGTATCTTTGTGGCGTTTCAATAAAAAGTTTATTTATTTATTTGCATTTTTCAGTCGTTTTCGGAGTTCTCACAAATCTTTCAAATTTTCCCGGTCCCTGGAAAATGAGTGCATTGTATTCCGAATAAAAATATTGGTTCAAAGAGTAGACATAGTAAGCTTTCAAATGGTGTGAATTTAATAACAAAATAATTGAACATTAGTTCTTTATTTTCGCTTGTTTACGAGATTTGTGAGAACTCCGAAAACGACTGAAAAATGCAAATAAATAAATAAACTTTTTATTGAAACGCCACAAAGATACTGAAAAAAAATTTCCAGGAACATTCAGGATCTCCCCAGACCCCATTTGAAAAAACAAGGGATAATAAACCATTTAAAATAAATAAAATGTCAATGATTTAATGGAAGAGGCCAAAATATTGGGGAAAAATAACATTGGCCACTTTTTGCAATGTCCTCGACGGACGAGAACGGAGTTTAAGGTACACATATTGATACCTACGGATATTCCCATTACAATGAACTTTAAATCATCGAAAAATATTAATTTTTGACCGAGTTATGGAAGAATTTGTCCGCCGGTTTACAAGTTAATTTTATAGACGGTAGCATTTATAGAGGTAGTGCAGCTGCGTAAGCGAGGGGACGTTTTGATGCGATTATCTCGAAAACTATTGCATTTTGGAAAAAAATGATAGGGACCATTTTTGTAGATAATTTAACGACCTTCACTTTTTACCCGAACAAAAATTTTCCAAATTGCATATTTCGGGAAATAATGGCGGGAAACCGTTTTTTGGGTGGCTTACGGGCCATTTTGGACCCTTAGCCAAGGCGCAATCTTGGAGAACTTTTTCTCCCTTTGAAGTACCTGTCAAGACCTACAAATCAAGCCAAAAAAAATTATTGGACAAATATATTGATTTCCCCTTCAGTTACTGGACTATTATTTGTATCTTCCAATTAATATCGGCAAACTTTACAAAAGTTTATCATTTCTTTTGAATTGAGTGGTAGAATTGTTTATATTAATGAATTTTTAAATATTTTAATTTCCATTTGGAATTCCTCTTCGTACGATTTTTTAACGGACCACTTAACAGTTGCGTTTAAAAAATATCTTATAAATAAGACACTAATTATTATTTTAATTTTTGTTACAGATGAAGAAATCGATGTAGTAAATGTAATTGAAAAGTTTCAATTCAACAACAAATCTGTATTGTCGTTTCCCAACAATCCATCTACTAGAGATCGTCAACAGATCCAAAGGCGAATGGCCACTGCTATATCCAAAAAGAGAATAGCCCCACAAGGTATCAAAACTATTATGCCTGTTAGGAAAATGTCCCCTCCAGAAACGCCTGTTATAAAGAAGAAATCAGTTACTACAAATACAAGGTAAATAATATTTTGCGACATTTATAGTTGTAATTGTTTACATTCTATTTGCCAAGAAAAAAACGGTTTAAAAAAAGATAGAACGTGTCGCGAGACACACGGTAGGAACTTGTAGACCGAGTAGACCCGGGTTCGATTCCCCGTGAATAAGTTTTTTTTATTGTTAATTTTATTTTGAAATAATTATTCTGCTTGATATTAATAACGACAACAGGTAGACGTTTGAAATATTTAGCAGAATATTCATTATTATAGATAATGGTACGGTACCCTTCATGAGGGAGTCCGACTGGCAACATCTACTTATAACAGCTTCGTATATTTAAAAAGGGAAACCGTAGCAAGAACCGTACGTTAACCACAAAAAAATTAGTGGAAACATAAAATTGAATTGTTAAATTTTTAATTTGAAGTTATATTACAGTTTTATAGAAATTTTTATTTTCTAGATTTTTTCTTAAGTGGGTCGTAGAAAAAATATGCTGTTCGACTCGTGTGGATTGTCCATATCGCACTAGTTGCACTAACTACTATTTCTATCAAAATATGCCATTTTACATTTAAAAATAACCTGCCAAATGTCAAATCAATTTATCCATCCATTTTAAAATTATCGAATTAAAACATTCAAGTTTTCAAAATATCAACACCCTGTATTTCGGAAAATAAATGTGCTAGACCCCTTAATCCTCATATCATTTTGTCCAATTTCACGAGAGGAATCTACATGCAAACGTTGTAATTACCCTTAACGTTCGAGATGCTTATACCATTTTTTGCGCGATCGTATTGAAATAAATTCCGAATAAAATAATTAAAATTTCTTCGAAATGAACGAAATGTCAAAAGTGTCATTTATACTTCTCGATTGAAAAATATATTGTGCATTTTGGTGAAATTGTTTTTATGCTATTTATTACTTTTCGACGTCTGAACGGTAAGTAAATCACTTACCGACGTGTTAAACTTAGAAACCAGTAAACACAACCTACCGTCCTGACAACCGATGCTGTAAATAAACAAGAAAGATCAATCGCACAAAAAAATTATGGAAATAATAGTGAATATTTATCCGAACAAATTCAAGTAGATCACCAGCACTGCGAATACCAGCTTTGCATAGAATTTTAATGTAGCATCGGTGGTTCAGTGGTAGAATGCTCGCCTTCCACGCGGGCGGCCCGGATTCGATTCCCGGCCGAAGCATATGAATCGCTGCTTCGTAAACGAGAGAGAGACTCAGGAGAGAGCACACGCACGCAAGCAAGGCACATAACGAAGCAACGTAACGTAACGGTCAGATCTTTTGCGTCGCGACCCCCCGGTCGCTCAAACATAACCTGACGTAAAGAATTGAAGTTCCAAAATTATAGTGACGAGCAATAATGCGGAGTCTGAACAGAGAGCAGGCACCTGTTCGTTGTATGTACAGTCAAAGTCAAATGAAACGTACAAGACAAACACCAAAATTCATAAAAATTCAAATAGTTTTAATGATTTATGGTAAGTCTTCGCTAAAATGTATTAGAAATACTTCAATTGTGACATATAAGACGTAGATCTGTTTAATATGGGTAGCAGATATTTAAAATAATGCAGTGTCAACCCAATCTATGACTGTAGTCCCGGCTAAATATTTTTTCGACAACTGTTTATATCACTGTATTGATGCTACTATACCCTTGTTTAAATAATTAATAGACGAGACAATAGTACAAGCTATTTCATAACTCACAATTTACAATTGTTTTTTCTTACAGGGGAGGAAAGAGAATAAAACAATGTAGAAGAACGCCTGCGAATAGCCCTTACAAACGTCGACATTATGGACATAGTAGCGACGACGAATTAGAACCATCGGAAAAACGGAGTTTACATAATAATATGGAACGCCAAAGACGAATTGATTTACGTAATGCCTTCGAAGATCTTAGAGTCCTTGTACCGGAGGTTAGTAAAAAAGAAAGAGCAGCAAAAGTTGTAATATTACGAGAAGCAGCTTCTTATTGCGATTTCTTAACAAATACATCTAAAAATTACTCCAAACATTTTGACGATTTGAAAAAGAAACAGGAATTTCTGAGGCGAAGAGTTTCTCAATTACGCCGAAATTTAGCTGCTAAGCGTTAATTTTTTAGTAGTTTTTCCTAAATTTTTAATATGTTGATATGTAATTTTATTGTGTTGTTTTCTTTTTTTTTTTAATTATGCTCATACGTGATGGATGTTTTTATTGGTAAAATTTTGAAAAAATATTAACAAGGAAAATTGAATGAAAAATTGCCAGAAAAATGCATCTATACCTCTAGAGATAATCAGTTCATTTTTTATTCTAACCTTATACAGTAATATGAAAGAACGTTTGAGGTATCTAAATATTTTATACAACCATATTTTTTCAAAATCTTTATAATAAAGGTTCCAAATGTGGTGATCATGATGTTGCAACTACACCCTGTATAAAAAATAACTGTGATTTTGCAATGAATTAAGGCTAGGAAAGTATAGTTAATTTGTTATTGTTTATAATTTGTACAGAATTGTTTTTCTTAATTTTTGTGTCAAATACTTTTAAATGTTTTTAATTTTTGAGGTAATAATTATTATTATTATGATAAAGTGAAATTTTTTAGATTTTTCAACTAGTTTTATAATATTTTTATTTAGAAGTTCTTGATTAGTTTTCTTTTTATTTATTAAGGAAAACAAATTTAACAACATTATGAAGTATTTGAAAAGCACGTTTCATTTTTAAAAAACTTTGTATATTTGCGTTTTTTTAATTTTCTTACGTTGTTGGTTAACTATAATAATCCCAATTTAAGTGTGTGGTTTCAAAACAATATTTCTTTTGCCAAAGTTTTATTTGGCGTTTTTAATTTTTCGTTTCTTGAAAAAAGAATGGGCGGACAGTTTTTAGCGAAAACATTATTTTTTTATTTTAATAATATCAAACTTTGTTCACAGCTTCTAATATTCAAAATTCTACGAAAGCTGTATACTTTACATTTTCTATCGGCATTTATATTCATCTGATAAATTCTAAGTACTCTCAGAAATTTCTTTACCAACTATTTATCAATTGAAAAAATCTTTACAACGTATCTGCATCTTTTACTCCATCAATGTTAAAAGAAATGCAATTATTTTATTTAGTCTAAATAAACTAATCAGTTGCAAGGAAAGATATAAAAAGGCTGGCGAAGTTGGAAATAATGAAGGTGGATTTATAAACTCTTGTTTCCATTGTTCCACCTAGTTAATGAAAAATTGAGACCTACAAGCTAAGACAGATCTGATTACTTTTAATGTCCTTGAAAATAATATCAGAAATATGAACTAAATAAAATGGACTATTAAAACTACCCGAATGAAAATTTGAAGAAAATTCAAAATAAGAAAGTTTCAATTGTTGTCTGTTGGAAGTATAGCTAAGTGCCTACGAGACAAAAAATGGCCAGATACTTCCCCTTCTGAGTAAAAGCAAATCCTTTTGAACATGCATAGAAAAAGTCAAAATATAGAGATTTAAGAACAGACCCACCTCGAAATCTTGTGCATGCACCCCCACCACCTTCTCAAAGGGGTGACACGCGCGGCCTCATATTTTATTTTTTTTTCTCGAAAACGGTAAGACATGGAAACTTCTAGTTTTCGCCATTCGAAAGGTGATTAAATTCTACATTTCCCGGTTATTTTTCCATTTTTAAATAATGCTTCATTTTTTCGTTATTCAGAAAAATGTGGTAGCAGACTGTTTTGCTAAGTAAGTTTTTCGGGTATTACTCGAAAATGGATCATAATACGAAAATTTTATAGGAATACAAAATTGAAGATCACACAATTTCCTATCGATCGGTATATAATAACTTAGGATTGTTTTTTATTTATAGCATCCAGTAGCGTCCGAATGTTAGGGTTTCGGACAAATTGTAGTGCAGCGCCTTACACGTTAATTTTGTTTTTTTCAAAAACGGCAAGACATAGAAACACCTGGTTTGCGCCATTAGAAAAGTGATTAAGTTTTACATTTCCCAGTTATTCTAATATTTTTTGATAATGCTTCATTTTTTCGTTATTCAGAAAAATATGGCTGCAGCATGTTTTGCTAAGTAAGTCTTTAGCCTATTACTCAAAAATGATTCATTATATGAAAATTTTATAGGAATACAAAATTGAAGATCACACAATTTCCTATCGATTGGTATATAATAACAATAAGTTATTGGGATTGTTTTTTATTTATCGCATCCGGTAGCGTTCGAACGTTAGGGTTTCGGGCCAAAATGCGGAGCAGAAAGTATCTTATTTATTTATAAAAAGAAAATATTCGACAAAAAAACTGAACTTGTCTTATAAAATATAAAATAGAACACTTTTAATATACTTTGTTGAGTTTGAAAAAAAAACTAATAATATCGGGGTCTACAACGTAAATAATAAAATAAAACAGTAGGTACCTAGAACTAATCATTCCAGTATTTAATGTAAAAACAACAGTTTTTTTCAAAAACAAATGAGTATAATATAGAAGAATATTAACTGAAAAACATAAACATTTTTCTAATAGACAAATAAATAAATATTTTCATTATCAAAAAATATTAGAATAACCGGGAAATGTAAAATTTAATCACTTTTCTAATGGCGCAAACCAGATGTTTCTATGTCTTACCGTTTTTGAAAAAAACAAAATTAACGTGTAAGGCGCTGCACTACAATTTGTCCGAAACCCTAACGTTCGGACGCTACTGGATGCGATAAATGAAAAACAATCCTAACTTATTATATACTGTTCGATAGGAAATTGTGTGATCTTCAATTTTGTATTCCTATAAAATTTTCGTATTATGGTCTATTTTCGAGTAATACCCGAAAAACTTACTTAGCAAAAAAGTGCTACCACATTTTTCTGAATAACGAAAAAATGAAGCATTATTTAAAAATAGAAAAATAACCGGGAAGTGTAGAATTTAATCACCTTTCGAATGGCGAAGACTAGAAGTTTCTATGTCTTACCGTTTTCGAGAAAAAAAATAAAATATGAGGCCGCGCGTGTCACCCCTTTGAGAAGGTGGTGGGGGTGCATGCACAAGATTTCGAGGTGGGTCTGTTCTTAAATCTCTATAGTTTGACTTTTTCTATGCATGCTCAAAAGGATTTGCTTTTACTCAGAAGGGGAAGTATCAACCATCGTAGGCCCTTAGCTAGTATAAGTCATGTAGGCCTTTTGGGAAACGTTCTCAATTTGTTGGAGGTGGTAAATTTTGTTTTGTTGTTATCATAGTAGATTTGGTAAACACAACTTGAGATAATATTGTTTGACAATCTTCAAACATTGAAAAAAACTAGTTAAGATTAAAACAAGAAACCACTACTTCCCAAGCCATAGCCCTGCATTTAAATAGTAAAGAAATGTTGCTTCTTTGTAAATGGACTTTATATTTTTTATCAAGTTAATAAACTTGATGAAGCGGAGATTGTAAAATGAGCTTATAAGGCAAATGAGATGATAATGCATGATACGTTTTTCTTAAATTTTGTATATAATTCAAATTAAAAAAAAAGATGTTGAAATTATGATTATGATTTTTTATATAAATATATTAAGTGCTTCTTTAATGTTAGGTTTTTAAAAATTTGTTGAGTTTAAAAAGTAATTTTTGGTGTGTTAGTTGTTCACATAATTCGTTTTTGTTTACAAAAAAATAGTTTTCTTTGTTCTTAATTGCGATTTTGATAATATTGGAACTCTTAATAATCATTGAAAACGATTTTTGAATATGTGCGTCCTCTCTGACAAATCAAACCGAATTATTAAATTGAATAATTAGGTCGGGCAAGTTTTCTCCTTTTTATTGCCAAAAGCTTATCAACCTTGAAATACTGCCATTATTTTGCAGGAGAAATAAATATATTGCCCAAAATGTTTTACCTGGACCCTAAATATTCTTGCTACGTCCCCGAGGTCTACAAAAATTACATATAATTCTAATTGTAGAAATATAATATCCGGATGTCCATTAAGCATCTTGATCCTCGGTGCGGTGATTTTATTCAAAAATTGCCGAATCTGCTTTCCCAATTTTTTATAACACCCCTGCCCCAAAAAGGTGTTTCAATACAATCAACCAAGTTATTGGACGTTTTGTTGCCATCTTTCCGTATTTACAGCGGAAGATGATATATATTTTGTATATTAGTTTATAATTACTTTTTGCAAACTTTTGTTCAAATTTGAATACATTTCAGCTAATGCTTTCGATTTGCTCTTTTCTTCGTGTCATCTTATTAGTGGCAAACATTTTAGAAACTGGAGTAACCGAGAAGTTTATCATAGCGGAGTTCTTTCGGACGTGAAATCTGTGACTATTTGTGTTTTGTTCTTTGACATTTCTGATCGTTTCTGTAAATTTCCCATATAAAAAATCGAGGGGCAACCTTATCATCGTTAAATTGATAAGAAAGGTTTTGAATAAACAAATTCTTGTCATAGAATTACAGAAAACATAACTACATTGGTCTTTCATATAGATTCACAATGAGATTTAAATCCCACTCTCCGAAAGTTACAGTTACATAATTATGTAGAATGTGGAGAGATCTGTTCTGCATACTCTTGTCTGGAAGAGCACTAAAGGCGCAAAATAATCACGAATCGGTGATTTGTTTGAAAAGAAAAAAATGTTTATTCAGAGTGCCAAAAGTCACAAAAAGTAAATTGAAGTTATCAATGCTCAATTTTTGTTGACTATTTCGTTGTTACTTTGATAAGTGTTTTTTTTTTATTTAGTTTTATTAATTAATTAGTTTATATGGGACATTTATTTGTGCATGATATAAATATGTATGTCTTCCTATATGCACAAGTAATATTAAATTTTTAAAAATGTCGTTAGAGATATTGAGAATTGTTGTGTTCATAATATTTTACAGTATTTTATACTTTTGATAAAATAAAAATAAATACAAAAAAATATGTAAAATATAAGGAAAAAAAAAACAAAAAAAATTCGGTTTCGTACTGATATACGATGGCCTACTAATGATGTTTCTTGCATGAAAATATTGAATCGGGAATATTTTATATTTTTTAACGTTTTTTGGTAAAATAATTTTATATATTTAAAGGTTATTCAGATTACACACTCTCCCTTTATCTTTTGACTGGCTCTAAACCAAATTCATGTCGACACAAGGTTATAACCAGTGCTAATGTGTTTAGAGTGTGAAAATAAGCTGCTTAACTTTATCAGAATAACTGTGACAAGTAACACCTCGTTTAACAGACATTTAAAATACCACGTGAAGCATGATAATTTTGGTTAGATTTAAGGTTTAGGAATAAATTGATAAATTCTAAAATTTCAGGTTTATTGTAGAAAGTAAGAAATTTAAGTATAACATATATATTCAGAAGGTTGCGAATTCTTAATTGATAATTAGTAAAAATCAAAGATAAAGTTGGTTCGGTGAATCTTTTCCCATGCGTCATCATTCATATACAAACGCAATACATCAATACATTAAATTACACGTAGGTCGTAGATTGATGTTTCAATTAGGATGTGGCTAAAATGACGGTGTGCGTTATTTATTATTGAAGCTAGATATTTGTAAATATTTCATAGCCATTTAGCGATATGCTACCTAAACCTTTAGTTTAGTATTCCAGAGTTTTATAGGGTTATTCCACAAATTTACTTGCATAAGAGTTAGAATTAATAACAATTTCCTCAGTAGAAACTTTGCAAATCAAAATTGCCTTTTTAGTGTTTATGGCTAGCAACCATTACTATTGGGCCGTCCCACCCATACGGTTCAACAATGAAAAATAGAAATCTTTTGGGTTGTGAAAATAAATAATAAATATTTTAAATGTGTATATTCAACTCATACATATATACAATAAATTTAATTTAATTTTCCTAATAGAATCAGAGCTATCACCAGTATTTATATCTATGGTAATTGGTTGAATGCTAATATCAACTATATTTTGCTCTGGGGCATGCCACTTTTCTATAATTTCATGATTATACCTAACACATTTTTCCTAAATTTGTTGATGACATTGTTGCAGTGCCTCTTTCCACATATTTATAACAGAGCTATCTGAATACTTATCTTCACCAATATATTTATTGTAATATGACTTGCAATTTGCCCAAATTAATTCAATAGCGTTGAATTCACATTGATATGGCGGTAGTCCAAGCAAAATATGTTTCATACAATTCAGTTTGATGGAATTCTATCCATAACCTTGATGAAATGTCAATTTAAGGTTAGTTTCCATTGCGAAGTAAATAAATAACAAGAAGATAAATAATCTTTACTTACCGTCTTACCACAATAATTCGAACACTCGGGTCGTTATAACAACTGTTTTTTAATTAAATTTATATGCAAGAGGCAAAAAAATGAGTAAAAATGCGAAATAAAAATGTAAACAAAGTCTTTGGTCTGTCAACGTACAAATTCGCGTTAAACTTATCGGCGACATTCATCATATGGCTGTCTCTGTTTGTTATATTATGTTGTAATGGAACAAACGGTTTCATTTCGGGGGTTTAGATTCTGTGAATAGGAAAGAGACGTACTACAAAAAGTAGTATGTGAATAATTTCATACATGGGAGAAGATTCGCCGAACGAACTGTAAATCATTATTGGGTAGAAACAGTGAAGGATTTACAAATTTTCAAGGTATAGGCTGAATAGTTTTTGCCGCCCTTGTCTCAACAATTGTCATATCATA
>CAJUYH010002065.1:31642-42910 GCA_910591685.1 Galerucella tenella | reverse complement strand
TTTTGGGAGTCTTGATCTAAACATGGGTAATAAACTATGTTACAATACTATTAGACTTGAATCGGAAATGAAGTGGAAGGGATGAATAATAGCTATTTGTGTATCAAGAGCAGAAAGTAGTACTTTGGCAGTCAAGACAGAAAGTTACCGCACGATGCGTTAGCGGAGACTTTCTGCTCGAAATACACAAAAGATTTTTTCTACGATCACACCAAAATAAAATAAATTTTTACTTAGCAGTTTCCAGATTGCAGTTTCGTGTACCTATGTACGTAGGCAACCCCTATTACATTGTTGTCAGATATTTTTCAGACTTCCCTTTTTCTCATTAAATTATTACGGAGCATATTAGAAAATCTACTAAAATATTTGTTTATTCTACAGTTTATATTGAAATAGCTACTAGCTCTCTTGTAACCTAAAACTGCCCCAGGCTAGAGCACTCCACCTCAAGGAGTGGTATTCGGCACCAATTAAACTAACTTATACACTATCACTAGGATGGGGTGTACAATTAATATTAAATTGGACGCCACCAGCTTTTCAATCGAACGAAGCAATTAAAACAAGAAACAAAAGGTGGAAAGCTGGAAACACCTTGTAAGAAATTAAATTTACGTTACAAAAAAAATAAATAAAATAAATCTACTTATTCCCGAACACGTTTATCCCATTCAATGTTTATTGAATAATCAATACAAAGAATGAAATGATAATTATTTATTGAATTATTTGAAACTCAACATAAATTGAATATTCCAAAAATTAAACTAATTGTAATTAGCACGCCAAATCCAAATCTTACACACGCTATAGATAAGACGGAGGAACTTATCTTAGAGGGCTGAGGATGTTTGCAGCTCTTAGCGCGATGGCGGCAGTGGCGGTAATGTCTTCGACAGACTGTGGACCCCGTGCGCGGCACAGAAACGAAGTGGACTAGAGATGTCTTGCCGGGAATAGAACTTGTCTTAAGAATAGAACTTGCCTTAAGATTGCCGTAAACTTGCCGGCTTCAGAGCTGCGGAAAAAAAAGAAAACAGGGATAAGGAACTAGAAAGTATATTGTATAGTAGAGTATATTGTTATTTTTGGTGCTTATTCACATCACTTTATCTCAAATCACATTAACTGAATTGAGCCGAGATCTCAGTCAAAAAGAAGTCACTCAATTTAACAAAAACAACAAATATTAGTTTGTACAAGTGCAAAAAGTTATTATTCTCCTAATACACAATATTATTGATGTATGATTGTCTGTCTTGTCCATTAAAAATTATCAAATTCCCTAACATCATGACCACTGTGACACTGTCCTGTTCTATATTTTGTTGTTCAGGTAGGGGTAGATCACCTAGATTCTAGACTAGTAACGATCTGCATTCAGAGTGTTTTGGAAAAAGGAAAGCCTTAAATTACCAGCTCGACCTCGATAGAATCTCATCAACTCAGTTGAAGAGTCGTTCGAAATATACACGTAGTAATTTTTTAAAATTCTGGATAAATAAATAATCAGCGTAGAAATAAATGTGTTAAACAATTAGTTTTATCATATAAGTTAGAGTTAGAACAGTGCTTGAATTATACCGGAGTTACTTGGAAAATATATAAATAAAATCGACAAAAACATTGCAATATTTAAACTATATTTGTTATCATTTAAAGGGTTTGCAACTACAACAAGTACCCCTTCCCTCAATTTTGGATTTGCTGGTAATACACAAACAAACAATCCATTTGGAGGTACTCAACAGCCTAAAACTTTTGGAAGTGCAACTCCATCTATGTTTGGTACAAATACAGCTACAACACAACAATCAACATTCGGTGCAGGAGGCGGGCTTTTTGGCCAGACAAACACACAGGTGGGATATGAGAACTGCAATCTAACCGTCAGACAATTTAATAATAGTTTTTTTCCACTACTAGCTGTGAAGTTTACAATTATTGCTTCTTCTAGCCAACTGAAAAGTTGAATTTCTCTAGGTCAATAATCAAATATTTTGAGAATTCAGGGATAGTTCAACAAAAACTTTTGTATACCCAGGAGATTGTCTTCAACATATTTGCTGCTTGAAATAACCTATCAATATAAAATTATTTGAATAAAAATGCCATTAGTATAAAATTCGCGCACAACCAAAAATGACTGATGACATAACGAGTACGTTCATAATATATCGAAAACTGACAGTATTGTGATGTTCAGAATGAAAATATTAGGTTCGTTCCAACCAGCAATTCTGTTATCGTACGTAACCAGTAATTGAACTATTTAATGCGCATGCGTGAGAGAATTTACTAAAATTACTAGTAATCTCTTACCAAACGGTTGGAACGTATTTTGAACTAGCTCAGTAGTTATTAGAGATGCTGCTGTGAATAATTTGCGATGAACCATAAATTGATTTTGATATCATTGAGAATATATTTTATTGTATTAACATTAATCAGAAAATGATAGTATAAAAACAAGAAATTTTATTTGTAACTATAAAGCCTTCAGGCTTGAAAATACATGAAAATAAATACATCGAACTTATCAAAACCAAAATGGACAATTTCAACCTAAAAATATCAAATTAGTGAAACTTTACTAATAACAGTTCAAAAACTAAAAACTCACTTTCATATCCTATAAAAACAAATTTGACAGCTTAAGATAGTTATGTTGCCATTGCGCATGTTTCTTAATTTCAGAACTGTCGATACTCGCTATCAAGCAAGAATCGTTTGATCGGTAATTTTACTGGTCCACAAACGGGATGGAACAAAGAACTGATAGTAATCGAGAGTTCGGAACCAGTAATTTCAGGTGGTTGGAACGATTTTTTTCAACTGCGCATGTGTATTAGTAATATTACTGTAAATTACTGGTGGTTGGAACGAACCTATTATTTAATAATTATGGTCACTAACTTTTATTAATAACGCATATATTAGGAGAGGAAAATATAAACTTTTATTAAATTAATTTTCAATTACATCACAACTGACAATAAAACTTCAATCTGACAATATTAAAATAGCAATACAATCTGAAACTAGTCAATGAACAAACAAAACCAACTTCAACCTTAGGGTAATGAATCTGGACTCCTTACAAGTATACTTGTCAGTCAGACTGAAACCATTATTTTTATTTTAATATGAAACCTAAATTGATTTAAGTTGGACGCCACGTTATGCGCCATTGAAACGAATTTCGTTGAAGGCCAATGAAACAAAAATGTACAATGTCGCCTATGAAATGAAAAATGACCAATGGCGTTAAAAAAAATGGATGGTGAATATACCGTGGGTTCTTGCCTAACTAACCGATTAAATTTGGTAGTAAACTAAGTCAGTTCGGAGGGCTTTGTTACCTTATTGATCTTGAGAAAAAAATTAATTTTAGCAAAACTAGAAAAAAAGAAAAGGCAATTTTAGGGCGCCACACAGAAACAAAATCAAATTTGAAGGTTAGCTAACTTTTAATCTTTAATTCACAAAGAAACTAAAAAAAGAACAACGTTTCTGTAAAGTAAATAAAACTATCGAAGGAAAAAAAATGAATATAATTTCTGTATTGATATTACAAAAAAGATGAATTAGTAAACAATAAGGATATATAAAAAAAATACTTAGCACTAATACATATCTTTTTTGGAAGAACGGTAACTATTGATGTGCTTCTATGGACTGTATACAGGAAACGGTATTCAGGAAACTGAATCCAGGTTACTTTATGTTTAAAAAAAAACTTGTATATCAAGACTTGTATCCGGTGAACTATATCCAGGAAACTGTAGCTTCGGTATATTGTTTTGCAAGTTTTTTTTGTCTCCAAAAAAAACTGCATCCGGTAAACTATCTCAAGTATCTTTATCCCAGGTAATGCATCTTAGGGAAAATTTTTTCTTTTTTTTTTCTGGAACTGTGCTTTGGGAAATTGTATCACAGGAACTGTAATAGGTACTCCACGAACTGTTATAGGTAGTCCAAGAACTGTGCAGTAATCCAGATTCTTATGATAAAACGGCATCTTTTGTTTTTAAACTGTTAAAAAAAATTTAATCAAAGAATTACTGCTCAGTTCTAAACTTGCTTTGTCGACAGACGATGAGAGAAGACCCGCCGGCACCTTCTCCGATCTTATTTAAAGACAAAATTCAAAATTTCAAATTTCGCGGTAAAATACTTTAAGAATCTTGATTTTTGGTCTACCACGAATCACAAAGGTGGAATATTTTATTAATTTTTCAAAAGCAATATTTTTAGGAAATATATATGGACTATTCCACCCAAAACCAAAATTCTAAAGAAATTCATTGATAAATATAAAAGCTGAAAGGCTGAACGCAAAGTTCACGTTTCAAGAGTAAATGCTTCTCGTGGTGCGTTTGTGGATTATTTTCAATTTTTGTCTTAAATTTGACTAGTAGTGGAAAAAATTGTATATACACCATGGTGTTGAAGAAATTTATAAACCTCGCACCTTATTCCGCTCGTGGTAAAGCCACTCGGTCAATAATAATAGTCTTCACCACCTTGGTGTATAATATACTAATATGAAATAATTAATGGTTTTACATACCTTTATGTTGTGCATTGTATTGCGAACTAGCGGCGTGTGTCGAAAGTTGGTATGATGTAGAAAGGTAGGTATCCAGAATATCTAATTAGTGTGCCGCCACCTACATTTTTTCACTAATTTCTAATTTCAATGCTGCCGTGTTTCAATTATAAACTAGATGTGCCATTGCTCCTTTTCTTGCGTTATTCCATATTAGCCCGCTAATTTAGTTTACTGGGCCAAACTAATACAATAATTGTTCTACTTTTCGGAAAAACCTAAAAAGACATATAGTCCAGTAACTTAACTGAAGGGGCAAACCTATCAATAAATTTGTCCAATAATTTTTTTTGGCTTGATTTGTAGGTCTTGACAGGTACTTCAAAGGAAGAAAAAGTTCTCCAAGATTGCGCCTTGGCTAAGGGTCCAAAATGGCCCCTAAACCCCCCAAAAAACGGTTTCCCGCCATTATCTCCCGAAATATGCAATTTGGAAAATTTTTGTTCGGGTATAAAGTAAAGGTCGTTAAATTATCTACAAAAATGGCCCTATCATTTTTTTCCAAAATGCAATAGTTTTCGAGATAATCGCATCCAAACGTCCCCTCGCTTACGCAGCTGCACTACCTCTATAAATGCTACCGTCTATAAAATTAACTTGTAAACCTCCGGACAAATTCTTCCATAACTCGGTCAAAAATCAATATTTTTCGATGATTTAAAGTTCATTGTAATGGGAATATCCGTAGGTATCAATATGTGTGCCTTAAACCCCGTTCTCGCCCGTCGAGGACATTGCAAAAAGTGGCCAATGTTATTTTTCCCCAATATTTTGGCCTCTTCCATTGAATCATTGACATTTTATTTATTTTAAATGGTTTATTATCCCTTGTTTTTTCAAATGGGGTCTGGGGAGGTCCTGAATGTTCCTGGAAATTTTCTTTCCGTATCTTTGTGGCGTTTCAATAAAAAGTTCATTTATTTATTTGCATTTTTCAGTCGTTTTCGGAGTTCTCACAAATCTTGTAAACAAGCGAAAATAAAGAACTAATGTTCAATTATTTTGTTATTAAATGCACACCATTTGAAAGCTTACTATGTCTACTCTCTGAACCAATATTTCTATTCGGAATACAATGCACTCATTTTCCAGGGACCGGGAAAATTTGAAAGATTTGTGAGAACTCCGAAAACGCAAATGCAAATAAATAAATAAACTTTTTATTGAAACGCCACAAAGATACTGAAAAAAAATTTCTAGGAACAGTCAGGACCTCCCCAGACCCCATTTGAAAAACAAGGGATAATAAACCATTTAAAATAAATAAAATGTCAATGATTTAATGGAAGAGGCCAAAATATTGGGGAAAAATAACATTGGCCACTTTTTGCAATGTCCTCGACGGGCGAGAACGGGGTTTAAGGTACACATATTGATACCTAAGGATATTCCCATTACAATGAACTTTAAATCATCGAAAAATATTAATTTTTGACCGAGTTATGGAAGAATTTCTCCGCCGGTTTACAAGTTAATTTTATAGACGGTAGCATTTATAGAGGTAGTGCAGCCGCGTAAGCGAGGGGACGTTTGGATGCGATTATCTCGAAAACTATTGCATTCTGGAAAAAATGATGGGGACCATTTTTGTAGATAATTTAACGACCTTCACTTTTTACCTGAAGAAAAATTTTCCAAATTGCATATTTCGGGAGATAATGGCGGGAAACCGTTTTTTGGGGGGTGTTAGGGGCCATTTTGGGCCCTTAGCTAAGGGGCAATCTTGGAGAACTTTTTCTCCCTTTGAAGTACCTGTCAAGACCTACAAATCAAGCCAAAAAAAATTATTGGACAAATATATTGATAGGTTTGCCTATCTGTATCTGTAGATACTGGACTAATAATCTTGGAATTATTGTGACAATCCTCAATACAATAGATCCAGCAACCACTGTGCGTGGCCATTTTTGAAAACGAACAAAAATATTTCATCTTATTATGCTATTATCGGTATTGTGACCTAAACACTTACTTTTCTTTGACGTTACTAAGTGAGTGAAATGTAGATGGTGGCACACTAATTACAATTTCTATTTTTCTACCTTATATCGAAACATGGATTTATGTAAAACCCTCATTTCATGTCACTGTTTTTGAAAACATATATTTTTTTACACACTTGTCTTAAGTAAAATTGTATACTTAATATATATATTATATTTTAGAACACAGGTGGTTCTATCTTTGGAAAACCAGCTCAACCTGCCCTCAATGCTTTTGGCGCTAACCAAAACCAAATTTCGAATTTTTCATTTTCCACAACTGCCCCAACGCAAGCTTCAACTTTATTTCAACCAAACAAACCATTATTTGGGCAAACAACTGCAACTCCAAGCTTTGGACAAACTAATACTTTTGGAACGAATACTTTTGGTAGTACACTTGGCAAACCAACTGCTCCTGTCTTTGGAACTAATGCAACTTCTGCTTTTGGTGGCAGTTTAGGTACAAGTAAGTTGTATTATATTTTTTCCTACTTTTTAATTGATGGATATTGAATGTTTTTTAAGGTTTGCAAACTCAACCACCATCACTATTTGGAAGTAACACTGTGAAACCAGGAGGATTTTTCAACAATCCGTCTACAGGATTGAATACATTTGCAAATAACACATTCCAAACAAACACAGGATATAACATGCAACCTCAACAGAATCAACAATCGTAAGTGAAATGAATTTAGCTAATAATCTACAGGAACAAATAAATATTGAAAATCTGAAACTACTTTTTATGTTTGTTTCATCATATACAACATAATTGAGTAATTAACATAATTGTGAATTTTTTATTTTTTTTAGAATGTTCCCCTCTGTTGAACAACAGTCTTCTACAAATCTTGCTTTGTTAACTGCAGATCCGTTTGGAGATGCACCTCATTTGGCAGGACTAGAACCAAAATTGAAAACAAGTTCTCCATCAATATCAGCTACAGATCCCAAAGAATTAAAATCTTTACTTGATGCTTCTAAGAAAGTTAACAGTACTAGTGCTTCCAAACTGAAAGTGGTGCCTATTAGAAGTGTAAAGGTAAATAACACTAATATTAATATGTTTTGATAACATACTGTAATTAAAACATTTTAAATTGTTGCAGGATAGTTTATTTGAAGGCATATCACCAACATTAAATGACAGTCCTAAAGACTATGTAAAAACTAACTGCAGACGTTTGATATTAAAATCTCGTCCCAGTCCAAGTGAAAGTAATTCTTCTCCAATTTTGATGAGAATGGATATATTAAAACATATTAACTCGCCTGGTAATGATGAAAACATCAATCCACAATTGAATAGATTCGATAATTCCCAGCCCGAAGCTCGAAATTCTCCACTAAGATTGAATTTCAGTCATACTATCAATAGTGATTCCAGTCATACCTCGCAAAGTTTCTTATTAGATAATTCGGTGAAAAATAATTCTCTAGGTAAGTCACTAGCTGATTATTTTTCTGCAATAATTTGTCAGGCTTTCAAAAGATATCCATAATAAAACCCTTGAGCAACACTGGCCACATTGCCTTTTCTTATTGTTTTATTCACTTATTTGTATAGTGTATGAAAATATCTTGAAAATTTTTTCAATTTTAGAAAATATTCCAAAAACTAACAAGACTACAGTAGAGACCGAAATGGAACCTGAGATAACAGATTCTCGAGGTACCGGAGATGCTCCAAAATGTTATCCATGTAATATAATTTGCACTAGACCTGAATATTACACTCTACCCCCACCAGAAGAACTGGCCAAATATGTTGATGAGAATGATAATTGTATAGTACAAGGATTCACAATAGGCCGGAAAGGATATGGAAACGTTTACTATCCCGATGAAATGGATGTATCAGGTTTAAATATTGATGAATTCGTACATTTTAGATACAGAGAAATCAATGTTTACCCCGATGATGATAAGAAACCACCTATAGGGCAGGTAAGTTGATAACAAATATGTACTTGGAAATCTTAATTTTCTCGTAATTCCTGTTCTTATAAAATATAAACATACTTGTTGTAAATTACTGTAAAAAGTATTTTATAAACAAACATATGCTTTGTAATAGTTATTTCCGTAACTAGTTAAGAAAAGAGCGATATTGTTCAACTAGCGTAATATTTGCCAAAACGAGTGCTAGCGAGTTTTGCAAATTACGTGAGTTGAACAATGTCGCTCTCTTCATAACGTGTTTACGTACAACGTTTTATCCAATTCCGCGCTTTTATAATATTTCATAAAATCTCCAATTACAATGGTAATATTTAAGTGGATTCAAATGGTGTAAAATAGTATATTAAAGTATAAGTGGATATTAAGGTCTTTAAAACACGCGCGATTTTTGGAGCACGACGGCGAAGCCGGAGTGCTCGAAATAGAGCAAGTGTTTTAAAGACCAGTTATCCACGAATACTTTACGATATTTTTTTTTATTGGTGCACTTTGAAATTATAAATACCGGTCTATAACTACTACTACAACAAGGAATGGAAATCATAGATGGAAACGTCAACTAAATGTCAAATGGTTGAATTCGTGACGTATATGATGTACACCTTGCGTTGTCATGGAAATGAGAAAAACATAAACTAATTTGTATTTTGATGGAAGTTCAACCTTATTGAGTTCTGTGAATGTCAACAGTATTAATTTAAATACCATTTCCTAAGATTTTAAAAATAGAAATATTAATATTTCAAACAATACCAACGGCACTTTCCATTTTAATTTATAAATTTGACATTGTTAAATATCGTTCGAATAAAAGTTTTGACGTTACAAACTACTCCTGTCAGATCAATAATAAAAAAATTGACATTTAGACCATAGATTTAGACTTCGTTTCTCGAGTTGTTGATGTTGCCACGGTAACTTTAAAACACGCGCGTGCTAAAAAGTTCGATTTAAACACGCTGAGGCGTGCTTTAAATAGGTAAAATGGTTCACCAATAAAAAAAAGTATTATTGGTACTATGAAGTATTCACCCAGAAAATTGACTTACTTTAAATAACTGTATCCTCAATTATGTTGTTTTCAATGTTTATAAATCTTAAAATACTATTGAATTAAAATAATGGGGTAATTGTCACTTTAAATAATGAAATCATTGTCAGTTTTGACAGTACCTAATTAATAATTGAAACTTAAGTTACGTAAAGTTTTTACATAAGTACTTTTCATCACTTTTCATATCTGAAATATGAAGGTTATGAAAAATGTGACGTTCCCTTACGTCAAGTTGTGACTCAAAGTGTCACATTTGATAGCGGAATTAGATAAAATTTATTTACCATTACTTAAAATAAAGAAATATTTTTATTTTATCATGAAAAATAACAGATGTATGAATTTGCATTGTAGTAGAATCGTAATCGAAACAAAGTATTAAGGCACACTTGTACAATAGCCGTTCACGAGTAGATCAACGAGGATCTCGGTTCAACGGTCAATTCACCAACCAACATATTTCAGTGTTGAACTGAGGATCACTGTTCAGTTCGATTGAAAAGAAAAGCTTTAACCGATCAAATCCAGTTCAACGTCATTTTGTGACGTTTTGACCTATATATCAAACAAAGTAAACAATAAACCAAATAAACGTTCAAAACATAGATTTTTTAGGAGAATTAACTGATGATGATGACTTTTTAGAACTTATGCACATTATGACAAATGAAAGATTTCCGAAGAATGATCGAGAATTCAAATCTCCATTTAGGTTGTCAAAGAAAATAGCAAAATATATAATCGATAATAGATGTAATCGACGAAAATATTTCCTCTATAACGAATAGGCCTTTTTGCATTCATTTAATTTATCTATTTTTTTCTCTAAACACATCAGTGTATTTTCTTCTGCAGCTGTAAAATAGAGATCTTACATTTTTTAGAGCTTTGCATTATTTTAACGTGCACTTTCGCGCCACAAAATAGATCACAATTGTCAAATATATGTCAAATATCACGATGATAACTATAGGGATACGAATATACGGGAGTTATTGGAATTCTAGATAACTTTACCATTTCATGATATCCACCCTGACACTGGTGCAACCAATTTGTTCCTTAACCACGATCACCAGTGACGTGCGATTCAGTAATTTCAAGTGTGGGTGTTTGTAAATTTTTACAGGGTACAAAAAAAACATACACATATTTTTTTTAATTTTAAACTTTTTTTTCATTACTACGTATTTCCCCTCTACAACTACTGAGTTATAAATATAATATAAAAATATATAAAAGTTTGATTCATATTGAATCACAATTATTTAATAAAATACAGCTTTTTAACACGCTTTTATATTAGCTTCACTTGTATGTTTGTGAGTTTGTGACTCTCCTTTGATTGTTAGTATACTCCATCATTCTAAATGCGTTCGTTAGCTGAGCGGGCTAAGGCGCAAGAAGAATTTTACATTTGTGCTCCCTCTGTTTTATAATACTATCAATGAGAACCTAAAGAAAAACTCTATTGACAATAAATCGAACTAAAAAATGAAAAATAAATATAGTTTAAAAAAAAAAACTAAAAAAACACGCTTTTGAAGAATATCGAACTCAAAAGTTGAAAATAATTTTAAAAATAAACTTAAAACAATGGTATATATAAAAAAATACTAGTATAATTGAGGGAAAAGCGTGGGGCGCTT
>CAJUYH010002065.1:0-31632 GCA_910591685.1 Galerucella tenella | reverse complement strand
TAGTATAATTGAGGGAAAAGCGTGGGGCGCTTTGTGCCTTAATTTTCGTATATCGAGCACCCCACGTTTTTCCCTCAATTATACTAGTATTTTTTTATATACTATTGTTTTAAGTTTATCTTTAAAATTATTTTCAACTTTTTAGTTCGATATTCTTTAAAAGCGTGTTTTTTAGTTTTTTTAAACTATATTTATTAACGTTTAAATCGTAAGCTACTAAACATACGAATACTTTATAAAGTCACAAAATCTACGCAATTTTAATATTCCGTCTCGATCGCGATTCTTGTACAATAATGATTGATTTATGGGGGAGAACATTGTAGGTAAACCTTATGGATGTTCTCCGATTGTCCAAATTTGAGTAGTTAGCCTCGGAATAGAACGGAGTAAGCTGGAACCTTCATTTTTACATTCTAAATGTTTGCTCAAAAATCTTATATGGTCACGTGTCAGCGTCATTAGATGTTGAAAGTCAAAGGTCGGAAAATACCATTATAACCAAAAACTGCAATGCTAAAAATATCAGGCAATGTCGTAATCACTTGAAACCAGGGCATATTAGTAAATCTTCAGGGTAATTGCACTAATTGCGTCATCAAATAATGAAGAACAAAAAGTGCAATTAATTCAAAACATGTGTGGCCGAGCGCTCTATCACAAAACATTTCAACATGTTATAAGTTTGTCGGGAAGGAAGTGGAATATTTCCAATAACTCATTTTTGCGACCTTTGATATTGAATATTTAAGGACGCATACTCGTTACCACGAGATTTCAGCGTATTCCGTTTTATTCTGAAGTGAAACCGAAGGTGACTGTAGTAAATGTTTGTATTCACTTGTTACTTCGTCTATTCGACTAAGTCACATATTTTTGTTGATAATAATTGGTTTATTTCAGGGTTTGAATCGTAAAGCTCAAGTAACCCTGGACAATGTCTATCCTCGAAAACCAGGAACGAATATTCTAATAAAAGACATGCACGAATTACGTCAGATGAATTTTGCTGAAAAATTGCGTAAAATAACTGTAAATAAAGATGCTAAATTTGTAGATTATCGACCTGAAACTGGTTCTTGGGTATTTAAAATTGATCATTTTTCTCGATATGGATTTGATGAAAGCGATGAAGAAACTGTCCAAGTGAATAGTAAAGAGAATGAAAAGAAATCATTTGAAAATGTGACTAAATCTGATTCTGCTGTAATCGCAACCAAACCAAGTGAGAAGGAAATGGAAATGTTGAAAAAATCAATTCCAAAAGAGATTCAGCAAGTGAGTAATAAAATTGTACCATTAGATATTCCAGAGTTGATGAGCTGCTGCTTGAAATATAATAAAATTGTTCATTTAATTTAATTAGATTACTAAGTTTGGATTGAATGAAGATGAAGAAGATCTGATAGAGACTTCCATGTACGTTGATAATATTTCCGAGGATGATTACCACATGATGCCCTTACATATTCCTCATGACCCCTTTACTTCAAGTAAAAATATACAAGTCATGAAGTCTACCTTATTCGCTGACGATGATAGATCATCTGACGGCAGCGGTAGCCACATTTCTATCATAAGACAGTATTTGGATATTCCCGATGAAATCAGAAGTTTGCCAGTTGTGAGAGAAGAAGAAATTATAACTCGGAAAAAGAGGATTGTAATAAGACCTAAAATCGATAAAGTGTTTAATTTCAAAGGTGAGTATTGACTTTTGAATTGAATTCACATAAAACAAAAATTAAAACTTTAATGAACTTGAAACTAAAACTACCAACATAATAAATTTGAAACTAGAGTATAATATGGCTATCTTAAAACTAATATATTAATTCCTTCTATGAAGTCGAAACAACTCAAGAGTCAAGTTCCACATTGTCGGACAGCCACTATTTGTTACGTTATTGTTTACACAAGCTTGTATCATAACCCAATCAGTGAAGAAAAAATTTTCATGATATAAAAATAATTCGAAAATTTTAGTATCGACTTGAAACTTTTTGCAAATTGTTAAGAAAGTTGTTGATTGCACGATAATACAAGTTTGGTTGTTTGCTAATTAGCCCGTAATTAGTTATAAACAATTATTTAATAAATTGAATAACTAGAAAAACACCACAATTAATACCCATTAATTTTTACCAAAATTGATGGGTAAAGGTTTTTTTGCCGATGATTACGATTCCAGCAACGGAAAAATCAACAACCAGCTGTTTATATTTTAAATTTTGACAGATTCCAAGTTTTACAATTCAAAACATTCACATCACATTCGAATTTAATAACATAAGAACATGCAAATATTTTAGCCAATTGATTTTTTTCGGTAATTTCGCAGCCATTTGGTAGCTGTCAAGTACCAGAAATTTGTGCATCAAATTTCAAATAAGCGACCTAATGTACAGAAGAATATACACTTTTTTTAAAATTTTCCATTTTTTATTTGACAGATAGTTGCGTAATGCAAAAAAAGTAATTTTTTGACTGTAACTTTTTGTGGGAGATGATATCCACATTTTTAAAACTATGCCATAAATTCAATTCACCTACAATTTGGTCAGAAAAAAACTCTTGAAGCTGGCAATTTAAGGACAATGGAGCTAAATGGTTAATTTAAAATGGTCATATTTCGTTTAAAACGTATCATAAAAAAAATGAAATTATTAGGAAAAACAGCGGCTGAGAATTGAATACCTACATTACGGCTTCAAAAATCAATAATTTTTTCTCAACGGGACAAAAAGGGGAATGTTTTTTTAAAACTCATTAGAGTTCAGTCGGGATATATGTACTACTTCTTACAATAGGATTTTTCTTTTTTCTAAATGGCAACCGTTTTTTGGCCATATGTTCAAAAATTCTCATGGGTGTCAATTTTTCAGTAATTTGTGCCAGCTGAATGCTCCCCTCATTTTTTTGTCACTCACTATTTTCCATATATTTAAGATGCAATTTAGATGTTATTTGACAACCATCGTTAAGTGTGAATTTCTGTAATATAACGATATGACTAAAAATACCGTGCGCATAGTTACGTCAACGAGAATCGTTATTTTATCATCGTTATTTTTAGAAAGTCTTTTAAAATAACTGGACTAGTTTGACAGCTTGTAATGTCTTAACGATCTCGCTGTGAAACAAATGTCAAGAATCTAATCAGTTTTTGCTATATTTATTCGTGGTGATTTGTCATTTTTTGCAACCAAACATAAATAATAAATTTATTAGCAAATTGTTCCCACAAATTGTTAATTATTTTAACCTCGCATGGTTTGTTCTTCCCTCTTATTACAATAGGATGATTTTCTAAAAATTCCAACAGCATCTCATACTGTAGCCTTGTTGTTTTTGGAAGTCATACTTGTTTTTCCATTTATATTTATATTAAGGCTGCACAATTTGGCAATGGCGGAACTTTTGAATATCAATTTCTGAATTCACACCTTATAAATGAAGGAAGAATCATATAATGTAAACTAGTTATGTAAAAGAATAAGATAGACACACAGATTATTACCTGCATATACAAATGTAGTATTAACATTGGATTGAATCACATTAACCCTAATTATTTTACTGTGAGCACTTCGAAAACCTATGTGCAGGTCACATTCTACATAAGAATTTGTTCACTTTCGTTTAATAAAAAGTAATATTCGTCTGTTATTTTGTCCTAACGGTATGAAACTAAATCATTCATTTTTTGAATTTCCTACTCACTCCATATCTCAATTGTAGTTCATCGAGTATGTTACCAGATGTCATCTTTAAGGGTAATGTCACATGAGACTATAATATATTGAATTTGTTATATTTATTCTTTGAGTATACAACATTATACTTTTACAACATGTTTCCTATAAATCTCAAGAGTCAATTAATCATATTAGTTCAAAACTTGCCTTAAGTAATTTTCAAAATAAAATTATTAACCAATGCGGTGTCCGCATCAAATTACTGCAAATAAATTGTGAATTAGCTTAATTTGACAGCAAAGTATTTGAAGCAGCGTTGCCGAACTCAAAATATTATCAGGAATTTGCCGAAAATCTAGATTTTATTTAGCCGCTAAAAGAGGACTACCACGTAATTGAGTTCTAAAGAAATTAGGGTTGCCTCGTTAAATCTATCTATTCCATTTACGTATATTTACACTGATAAAAATGCAACCGGTACATTAAAGTATGTTTAGAAGATTCATGGAATTGAATTGTTCAGAACTTATGGATTTTTCTCCCGTTTTTCTATGCTCGGAATCTAATTGGAATCTATTTGAATTTGTTCACCTCTCATATTAGTTCATTGTCTACATTACTTATTTTCCCTTTACAATTACAAATTTAATACACTACCACAGTTGCCGTTTTTATCAAAAAAATTACTAAATATATTCTGTACGTTCCTTGTGGCATTACTTATTCTTTTTTTCTCTTATTTTTTTGGGAATCAAACTACAATAATGTTTTTATATTTTTTTTATTTCGACGTTTCTGGACGAGCTGGAACGCTACCGTTGTCAAGATAAATTAGTAATTAAATAACTTTTGGTACCTATCTGACACAACGAAAAACTACCGAAACGTCGAAATAAAAAAATATGAAAACATTATTGTGGTTTGATTCCCAAAAAAATGAGAGAAAAAAGAAAAATTACTGTTACTGATATTTCAGAATAGATACCTACAACTTTCGAATGTGAAAAAGGAAAGGAAATGTAGGGAAAGCTAAAATTTTTTTAAAGAAAATTAATTTCTTCCACCTATGTCTACATTCCCAAGTCTGAATATAAATCAAACACTTAGGATTTTATACTGGTACTTATGGTCGTAGCTCATTTAAATAATATTACAATAATTATAACGTATACACACAGCTTCAGTTTTGAAGTACAAAATTATATCTCTTCCAAATTCTTCTCTCTCGCTTTTAATCCTTTTGGAATATCCCTATATAGGTATAATTTCTGGGATAATACATTGATGACTAGAATTATATAAACCGATTATGAGATTATTGACGAAAATATCACTTCATTTGAGTTGAAGGTCATTGTGTAGGGCTATATTTAGACAGGGTAACTACCTACCTACCTACTCATTGTAAGAGGTTTGTTTTTGTTCACTCAATTCCGCTAAACAATTGGCAACGGCGTATTGTAAAATATTTTCTTACAGTCTAGACGCATATTGCCATCTATGTATATACATTAGAAGTCACAGTTTCATGTTATGAAATTTGAGGGCGGTGTGGCAGCCTTAAGTACACTTGAATGTAAACTTTCCTCGCGTTATATTGTACAAATTGCACTTCTGTCAGAGACAACCGTTGTCTCTGCTTCTGTCATGCGTTTTGATGGTATGTTATATAAAGGTTATACTCTGACGGGTCTAACGGGACCGAATCCATCTCTTTTCACATTCATTGAAGGTGTATCGTTCCATCTCGCTTCATAAGAATCAAAACTTACTTATTTTTTAACATACAATTTTAACAATATCGTTAAGGAAGCTTGATAGGCAATCACAGAACAGTTAACAATATAGTTAAATACGATCGTTATTATAACATAACGGACCATCGCTAAAAATAACATACAAGATACGGAATACGGCTGAATATTCCACTTTTACAATCTATTCAGTGAAATGCCTATTTTAAATGGCCATATCTACCATTGCTCCAATCGTACAAAAACAAAAAAACGTATATGAATTGTCATCTCACCGGGCTTCCTGTATGCTTTTTTAATCAAAAATAGATTATTCGTGAAATTTAAAAAATCGCTTGAAAATGAGGGTTTTCTGAGTAAAAATCGGAATCCCGGAAGGGGTGTAACTCTTGAAAAACATTTCAAAACCAGCAATTTTACCAATAGGTAGGTTTATTTTGGTATCATTTTGTCCTTCCACTAGGGGGTGCCCCCCATCCCCTTCTAATCTCCACATTTCCAAAATCGGACTTTATATAGCATCCTTAACAAAATTCAATTTACTTTAAGTGGCTGCCAATATTTTCGAATTAATTAGCACATAATTTACCTCCTTGACTGGATTATTACATATTTTAAAAATATGTTTGTATATGCGCAAAATTTTTTCACTTCATTAGATTTTACTTATTGGAAGACAATTTCAAATTGTCCATACTATTTATTCCGAAATAAACATCTTGCACATTTTTTTATTTTACTGAAACTATAATCTAGGCATATCCAACGAAGGACTTTTTCAAATTCCTAAATTTAAAGAAGGGTTTGAAAGTTACAAACACACACACACTAGGCATGTAGTTTTAGTTTCAGACCAATAAAAAATAATAGTGCCAGATTGTAATTTCTAGTGTTCTTACAGTTGAGAAAAAGTAAAAATTTGGCTACTTTATCGTCCTTTTATCGTAAATAAACCATTAAAAATTTTCTAAATGTAAATTTTTTATTTTCGAAATATTGAATTTACCATCGTACACGAATAACTTTATATTAATGATTACTATAAATTGTAATCACTTTTTAGAGAAACACGTGGACGGGGAATTGATGAAAATGAGAACATATCAAGAATTGGGCGTTTTTAAAGGAAAATCCTTCAAGGTTGGATGGTCCAAAGGTTGCAACTTTTACAATCTGATATCAAAACCAGAAGGCGGTACACAATTGGTTCTTAGCGATGTTAAATGCGGATCAACCCAACGTTTTGAAGCAATTCATGTAATTTTTTTTGTTTTATAACTTCGCTGACTTATTTCAGATATTTTTTGAAGCTGCTTAATTATAAAAACTGTATATAACCGAGTATTGATCCATTTATTTATTAACTTCAATGACGCTGGAATTGAGCAAATCTTCACTTGTGCAAGATATACTCATGCTTCGCATTAAATTAAATTGTTTTGTCAATGTGTTCTTAATTGCAAGAGAGGGAAACATAAACTTATTCTACTTAGACAATTTTAAACATCCAACATTTATACAGAGTGATTAATTAGTTTGATCAAGCTCAGTAGGTCTGTTATCATAAAAGACATCAAAAAATTTAATAATAAAAATTCTAGGCAGCTTTAAGCATCGTATTTGAAAATTAGTTCCATAACTAGGTGCCAGATCAAAGTGATGTTTTTATAAATGAAACAATCTAATTTTACTATGAAACTGAAATCTGCTTCACTTCCCCATTATAACAATTAAAAAAAATTATTAATATATTAATAATTTTTTTTAATCGTTACTTTGTTGTTTATTTTTCAGAATATTTTAAATGAATCTCTCCAGATTGTTTTAGAAGAAAGTAATTACAGTGTAGATAATAATCAAATACCCACCTATGAAATAGCTAAGAACCATTCATATTTAAAGAAGCAATCTACATTATTCTCTAATATATTGAATAATCACAGCAGTAAAGAAGCAAGATATTTACATAGCTGTTGGACTTTGGCCGATGCTCTTTGGGGACCAACTGAAAATACAGTATCCAACAGAAGACATCTTTTGAGTGAATGGTAAATATCTGAATATATTTTTTCCAATTAATGAAAAAAAAAATAGACAACTTGGGTCACAGAAAACAGTCAACAACTCTTTCAATTTTCAACCAATTAGTACTACTTTTTTGGCACATTGTAGGAAATTCATTGAAATTATCACAAGATTTTTGAATTTTTGTAAAAATAAATCTGATAATTTATTGTACCGGGAAGAATGATGCATTATTTTTACCGTAAATTCCATCCTGTTGGTTGAGCTTCACACTTTGCAAATGATTAAAAAGACCAATTAATTCTCCATATTTTGTATCGTTCCAATATCTCTCTCTTTACAAAAAAATACTAATTTTTTCAAGAAAACTCAATAATTTTTGACGTAAGTTAACATTCTAAGAAAAAAACTAAAAAATGATTTGTTTTGATATTAACAGCATCAATTCTTAAACTAAAATTCAACATTAACAAGTAAGCTTGCCATTAAATTATTGATAATCTGCTGAGGAATTTTCTACAATTTTGCGAGAACTGTACGTTCCAAATCTTGTTTATGTTTATTAGAGCAGGTATCTGCATACATGACTTCGTACCGATTTTTTCAGATCTCCCAGTCTAATTTTTGGATGTTTATTGCATTTAAACAGATCTTGCTATATGAGTCCGTGCATTATCTTGCATGAAAATTAAATTATCAAAGGTAATACCACGAGTGCTTCAAATTTTTGAGGCAAAAACAAACCGAATTTAGATAAAATCTCTAACGGACTCGTGATTTTATCAATCGGTTTGTTTTCATATTTTTGGCAAAAAACAAGTTTGAGTGATGAAAATAAGAAATTATGTGATACAATTTGAAGAACGAGGTTTATTTGGGAAGATTCTTTTTTTCAACAATTTAAAAGGATTTTGCTTTTTTTTTTAATGTATTAAATGTTCAATATTCTCTTGGGTGATGGCACTGAATCGGTTTGTGTTAATTTTTCAATAAACTTCGAAGCACTTTTAGTTGTCAATAATGACAAATTCAAAGTAAAATTTTGACGTTTCAATGTAAACAGGGTATTATCGATGAGGAACCAGTTTTATCAGTATAATACCGAATGATTGGCTAGAATAATGTATTGCTATGTGCAAATGGCATATCATGGTATTCTACAATATTTTCCAAATAATACTCTGCATTCATAGTTCGGCGATGAAAGGGGACTAAATACGCTTGTCCTTTATACTAAATTCCTGCCCAAAACTTTTTTGAGCCGCCTCTGAAAATTTCCATTGCATAGTGGACGTAATATTTTTAATGCAGCTATCTAAAAGTATATCCCCTTCAAGTTATATTGCGGACTATGACGGTATCATATCGAATTACAGTCGAACAAAGAGCCGACAACTTTAAGTTCGCACAATATCTATTACAATACCTATACTTAATTAATATGTCAGACTAATTCGAGTTTTATTGCTGAACAATACGTTTTTTCAGTTGCTCATGATCCCTTGCAAACATCAACACTTGCGTCTCGGGACAAGAGCCAGGGAGCATGAATCGGGTGGCGCCGGCAGTTGTCGGTAACTGTCGGCTCAGATCTGTCTGGCGCGCACTCACTCAGATGAAAGGAGGTAAGGCTGGTTGTCTGCGTGCAGGGGACTTGAAAACTTTTAGAGTTGAAAATTATTTATTACTTATTAGGTACTTATTTATTACAAGTTGTCACAAACCAAATTTATTCTTGGCATTACAGGGTGTTTTATTGAAAAAATAGCGTTCAAAAAACATATCACCCTATGAATGCCCATTGCAGTTTGATGGCAAACCACATAAAAACTTCTGGTAAATCCTAATTTAGGTTTGTTGATTACTATTGTGCTTTTGTGATAGTAAATTGAATGCAATGGTTTCTCGTTCTGTCAGAGTCGGTAGTTGAATGGACGAGGCATTTCTTTGGTGGATTTTTTTGGTTGACTTAAATTTTCTTTGGGGTTCAATTTTCCTCTTCTTACTGGGTGGAGATGTAAGTTTTGGTCCCTCTAAATTCCATTGTGCGGCCTCTATTGTTGATTTGCATGTTATCACTGCGCGTGAAAGCAGATTGCAAGCAATCTGGTGCGTTTCATCGCTCGATTCACTAGAAGTCAAAAGTGCCCTTATTTGGTCAAGAATCATTTCGGTCCGTTTACTCTTATCATTAACTGGTTTTGAGGGATTGCAAATTTCCAAGTCTTTAATTATGGTTTCCTCCAATTCTTGAGCTTCAGAGCATTCGTGAATGATCAAATTACACGGCAAATCATCGTTATCGGGTGTTATTCTTGGTGTGGGAGCATTTTCAAATATTAATTTCTGATTTAGGCAATGAATATATTTACACAAATTGAACTTTATGGACGAATCATGGCAAGAACACGTAAAAGCATGGATACAAATTTCACATTCGATGCATTTTAATTCGCATTTACACTGGAAATCACTTGTTGACCAGGTGATTTTGTAAATTTCACGGGAATCTTGGGACAAAATTTCCCAGATTCCATCTCCAATACAAGTAAGTTTATTGGGATCAAGTTCCAGTGATTTCGTGTGACGTTGCCGGATCATAGAAATTTTTTTGGTTAGTTGGCCAAATAATTTGTCTCTCAAAAATCAAACGTAAATTAGAATTTATTTGAACGCTTTTTTTTCAATAAAACACCCTATAATGCCAAGTATAAAGGTTTGTAACAACTCTTAATATTTGTAACAACTTTTAAATTTGTTAATTTTCTCATACAATTGGATAAAAACGTGAAGTCTGCATAAAATGTGAGGGGAAATAATTTTCAACTCAAAAAGTTTTCAAATCCCCTGTACGCAGACAACCAGCATTCCCTCCTTTGATTTGAGAGCCGACAGATACCGACAACTGCCGGCGCCACCCGATTCAGGATTCAGGCTCCCTGGCTCTTGTCCCGAGACGCAAGTAACATCAACCAGCGTCATTTGTGTTTTGTAATCAAAGAACGACGGGCTGGACTTCTACTGGCTAATCCAAAAGTTTATAACCTCCTTACCGTTTTAGATGAAATTCTTAACATTTCTGACTGCTCAAAAGATATTGGAATTAATATAAAACAAAATATCGTGAATTAATTAGTCTATAATAACTTACAAAGAAAAAATTGTAGCCTTCAGTTTACCCCACAATTTACGGTACATAAATATTGATTCATTCCACCCGGTATAATAAATTTTAAATTTATTTTTACATAAATTCAACATGCTTTTGATAATAACTTTCTAAAAACCATTTCAATCGGTTGAAAATTAAGAGTTATTCTAAATCGAAAATAAGCAAAATGTTAAGAGTGCATAAATTTTGTCCATGTGTTTGTATTATGTTGACTGATTTTATTTTAGGTTGAAGGTGAATACCAATTATGGCGAAGAGCAATCAAACGATTCTTCCCAAGCCATTTTTAACAATCTTTCGGTTTTTAAAATCAATGAAGCTGCAAATATGGCGTTGGAAAAGAGATTTCCGAACTTGTCCTTGATAATATCTCAACTTAGTCTTACAAATAAAACTAAAATGTTTCTACAAGAACAAATCGAGAGTTGGTATAAATCAATGAGCTCCGATCACATCAGTGACAGTATGAAAAAAATTTATCTGCTTCTTTCGGGTACTCCTGTGAGGGACCAAGTCAATATTTTCGAAAATATTGATTGGAAGAGAGCTTTTGGTATGCACATGTGGTAAGCTTCTATTCATATTTTTATATATTACAAGAATATTATCTGCCAATGACCGTGGAACATTCAATAGTCGAGTGCCCACTATATCATACAGAACGAGTAGTCTACAAAGTGTCAAGTGACCTTAAGTGTGCGTTAGACAAGAAAAACTATACCAGAACAATCAATTTTTTAAAAGCGATAGACTTACTTAAGCGAATTTAATTTTTTTTCCTAGTGACCCACGGACTGATTTTTTGGGGAATGGGTACCACTGTAGAAAATATTTTTATTGTTCAAAAAAAGGTACTGAGAATCATATATAAGATGGATTTTAGACAGTCATGCAGAGGACTTTTCAGAGAGAAAAGGATTTTCACTGTATATGGTCTATATCTATATGAATGCTTGATGTTTTTAAAAAGGAACAAAAGCAAATTTGAAATAAACAAAGATTTAAACACCAGATATGAAACCAGATCGATCAACATAAACTATCCTAAACATCGACTCAGTTTGACTGAAAAAAACCCATCTTATATGTGTATACGAATATTTAATAAGCTACCGAATGCTATTAAATCACTAGAAAACCAGAATCTATTCAAAACAAAAGTAAAGAAATTGCTCTTAGATCTAGAACCGTACAATATAAATGACTACTTGAACCATGTTTACTAAAATGTGAAATTTTGACGTCATTCCTTTCTTAGCTTTGTGTATACATGTACATATATATATATATATATATATATATATATATATATGAGGTTAATTTAGAAATAAAGAAACATTATTATTATTATTATTACTCATAAATTTTAATATTCAGCATACTTACTAACCAAAAAACACTATACCACCGCTAATAACCTATCACGGTTGATACGGGTTAAGAAAATAAAAAAAGAATATTAATAATGGATGTGATTTTCATTAAACAAAATACCAAGCATTTCACCAGCATTAATTACTTGGAAATGGCTTTTTTCTTTATAATAGCTTTAGTCAAAATTGTGTATATTATTAATGATCTTATTTCAGGTATGTTTCACCTTTAGGAGCTCCTATTGAAATGATTATTGAATTGTACAAAAAAGCATTTGAAGAATATGGTTATGCAGAGAGACCAGATCCACCTTACAGGTCCCAATATGAAGAGAATGGTTCGTTTGATCTACTCTACCACATTTTAGTACTCTATAAGTCAAATGTGCATCGTTTGAGCACTGTACTTAATTCTGCAACACATACTGATGATCATCTTGATTATTGGTTAAGGTAATGATAATTTATTTTTTTGATATTTCAGCCGAATTTAGTCAAATTTGGTTACCAATGTTAGAAAGAGAAATTTCCAATAATCAATTACCTGCGTTATCAGGATAGCATCATAAGTTTTTATCCAGGTTTTCTTATGATTTATCATTGGAATAGTTGTTAATCGATACACACTTCAATACACAAAATCACCAAACTGAGTTAAGTATACATATTTTGAAAACAAAAATAATCATACACAAAAAAGTAACAACAAACGCGTTTTAATAACAACATTTCCAAAATAAGCTAAAAAAAGCGCTATCCCAATGAAAACCTTTCCTGGAACGTGCACTTCACTGGATTCCATTTCTAATAGATTATCATATTGTTAGAATGTCATAAAATGAAATATTTTATTTCACATTTTTCCAGAGGTGTGATCTACTATGAATGGACCTTAATAAAATTTGACAACAATGTTTTGTAGTCTTAAACTTCAAAATATTATTGATTGTCTAGTTGTCATATTTTTTTCGTTGTGTCAGATAGGGACTAAAAATTATTTTTTTATTACTAGTTAATCTTGACAACGGTAGCTGGAACGCTACCGAAACGTCGAAATAAAAAATAAAAAACATTATTGTGGTTTGATTCCCAAAAAATAAGAGAAAAAATAATAAGTAATGCCACAAGGAACTTACAGAAGAATAATTGTTTCTTAAAATTATCTTCCAAGTTGAAAAAGAAGGTATAGCACCGTGTATTTCCCTATTCTTACGTTAATTTGATGCTTGTTGGAATTCCACCCTTGCAATAGTAACTTACTCTGCTCCTGGGAAGTTCTTGCTGTATATTATGTCTTTGAAAACCGCATCCTAATTCATCCCAGACTTGTTTGATTGAATTCATGTTTTGGACTGGTCAAAAAAGAAATAAAACAAATGTATATTTAAATTTTTTATAATTTCTAAATAATATTTTTTTAGCTGGCTGCTGCTACAACTGTTCCTATCGTTAGATATCGGCATAATGGACGACTCCGAGAAAACGAAACTTTGTACAAGCTTTTCTAACCAATTGGAAGCCTTAGACAAATGGGAATGGGCAATATTTATTCTGCTTCACTTGAAAGACAACGCTTTGAAAAAATATCTTGTTATGAACATCTTGGACCGCAATATCTCTCCAGATGTAGACAAAAACACAGTAAAGTTCGAAAATAATTTAGTAAATAATATGCGAATACCTGCCAAATGGATCCATTTAATAAAAGGTGAAAAAACATTGGCTTCAAAGAGATATTTCGAGGCCTTCCACCATTTCGCTTACGCAAAAGACATATGCAAAGCAAATGATATTCTCGTCGAACATTTGTTACCCTCACTTTTTATTAATGAACAATACGATATTATTAAAACATTAATAAGCGAAATCGAAGAAGGAGCCGAATACATAGAAAAATGGTCTTTCGAAGCTGGACTCTTCAAAGATTTTATCAACTTGCAAGAACAACACGTCACGTTTAATGAAAATTTGAAAATACAGATGAGTTTGCAGTCGATTAGTAATCGAATAGCGGCTTTTATCCCTAAAACTAATCTCCAGAAACTATGCATAGCAGAAATGTCGAAACGATGCGCCTCCATTTACAAGGTGTTTTGCAAAAAGTCACATTCTAACTTTTTTAAAAATTCTTATTTGGAATTTGTAGAATCTTTGAACATGCCACCTGATTTTAAACAAAACGAGGCTTTGTATCTTATAAATGAAATAGGCGCGAATTATTAATTTGTTTTTAAGTTTTAAAATAGCCTCGTAAATTGCTTTTTTTTAGAAAACTACGAAGATAAGCTACAAAAATTGTTTTATTTGTTATCAAATTGTTGTGGTGTCACGTTTAATAGAGACAATGAACATATTTTATATTATGTGTGTGTAATAAATTACTTGAGAAAAATGTTATTTTATTTACCTTTTGGTGATCTTGGAAAGTTATAAGTAACTAGCTGACCCGGCAAACGCTTTAAACTTATAAAGATATTGCAGACAAAAAACCTAAAAGATTTTTTTTGCGTACGAGTGGCCAGTAATTTATTATTAACAAATTAACTTTTAAAATAGCAAGAATCTAACAAATAGATACCGAGAACACATTTGTTATATATTTTGGTCAAAAATATATATTTTTTAATTTTATCGACGATTTAAAGTCCAAAATCACTAAAAATTGTATTTTCTCAATGTTAAGGGGTTTAGTTTTGTATACAATACACAAAAAGTAGTCTAATTGCGTCAGAAAAGTAGATCGTGCTGGCAATTCTATCGATCCGCGCCTCCTATCCACCGATTTGGAAAAATTTGGTTCAGGTACAGGGTTATTCATTATAAATTACCCACCCCCTATCATAGTTATTTTTGGTTCTAGAAAAAAAAGTCTCGTATAAAAGTTGTTTGGTTACAGCTGAATTTTCTTATTCCATCAAAAGTTCAGTAGCTTGCAAATAGGGGATACAAAAAAAATAGTTCTTCACATTTTTGGAATGGTCTTTTTTTATGATTTCAAAAATATATAATATGTTACCCCTACCTTGTACCGCTTTTGAGTTATGAAATGTAAATATTAGTTTTAATAATTACTGTAAATATGAAATAGTATATTACGTAACGTGTGCGGAAAGTGACATTTTTCACACGAGCGCAGCCGAGTGAGACAATCCCACGAGTGTGAAAAATCACTTTCGCACAAGTTATGTACACTATTTTTCCTACGACCACGCGATATACTTTTACCAAATTAGGCATGTATAATCTTGCTTTTTTATGTAGATGTGAGAGGTTTTACGTATGTGTATTTGTAAATACTTTATATGGTTTTGATTACTTACCTTTGAAATTGGCCCAGAAAATTGTGATTTTTATGTTTTAATAACATGAAAGTCCAATAAATGTCGATATAAACACTTTATTTTGGAGAATAAATAAACTGTTGTGTATATTTCCTTAGCGCTTATTAGTATCTTGGACAAGAACCATAAGCTACAACAGTGGGATGGCCGAGCGGTCTAGGCATCCGTGGGCTCGATTTTTGACAAGCAGTAGGGTGGTTCGAGTCCGGGCTCGGTATTTTTTTTTTAATTTTAAATGAAATAAATAGATTATATTATATTATTATATGGACAAATCAACTTAGGAAATAAGCATTTCACATATACATATTAATTTGCGGAGTAAAAAGACTAGCATTTCAACATTCAATTTGACAGCTTTTTTATCCGCACACGTACGGATTATATTTTTTTCCGTACGCGTATGAATAAAGGTCACTTTCCATAGAACTAGTCAGTGCGATATATGTCACTTTCCTATGTGGTCGTAGGAAAAGATAATTTATTAGAGTAAGCTATGAAAATGACAACTAATACGTTTGATAATTGGCATTTTTCATATAAAGTAATTAAAATGGTTCTCAGTAAGAAAGAAAAAGCCAAAGTATATACCTATACAAAACAGAAAACAAAAATTTATTTAAGAGAATTTATAAATAATAACTTATAAAAGATATTCGAAATGTCCACCATTATTGTTAATGCATAGTTGATAACACCCTCTTATATTATTTATAATAACATTGCAGATGACTTCATTATTTTCATTTAGTTTGTTAATTTCAAGTTGAATTCTTGCTTTAAGCACTTGTATATTTATTATTAATAATAAAATATTTCACCTCTCTGTAAACCATTTTAATTACTTCATCTGAATAATGTTAATTATCAAACATATTAGTTGCCATTTTCATAGCTTACTTTGATAAATTATCTTTTTCATATTTACAGTAATTACTAAAACTCAGATTTTCAATATTTCATAACTCAAAAACGGTACAAGGTAGGGGTAACATATTATATATTCTCTCTCCAAAAGCCGCAAAATATTTTGAAAAATCCCATATTTATCAAAGACCTTTTACATTAACCTCTATGAAATTAACTCATAAATGCAATCAAAATATTAAGACACCCATTTTTAAAGAATACAATATAATAGTATATTATGCAATGAGCACAAAATGATGCCCATTTTGTTGTGAGATGCATACTATATTTTTTCTATGACAACATATCGTTCACGTTTAATAGATGCATACATTGCAAAAACTTTCAGAGAAATAATATTTCATTACTCCAGATTCCCCGCTAATGGGCTTTCTATCAGAATTGAATGAAGAAATATGTAAATTTTTTTTATTGCTATGTATTTCTAATAGGTACACAGAAATAAAAGCCTATAAATATGTATTTGTAGAAAAAAACTATGAAATTACTCGTTACTTACTGAAACTTTGACAGAAACGATCTGCTGACATTTCATCAATTTGTCACTGGACGTCATAATTTGACAAGTCGTAGTCGTTGTGATTCTAGAGTAAGCCTAAACCTAACATGAAATATTCTATTTTTGTTGCTTAGCAACTTGCCTAGCAGCCGATGCAAAAATGAAATTCTGTACAAAATGTTCTTTTTTCTACTACCGTGTGTAAAGTACGTACTTCAGACTCATTTTCGAGTGCGTAAAACTTTATTTTACGCACTAGTGCGTAAAGAAAAAATTCCAATATGTATGTAGTTATAGATATCTAGTCTTATAAAAATATAGGTATAATAAACGGATACTAAATCTAAGTTTTTTTCATAAATTGGAGATAGAAACCTAAAGAATTCGGTAAAGTAACCTAATAAATATACTTTACACACTAGTGCGTAAAGTATGTTTCTTTACGCACTAGTGCGTAAAGAAAATTACTATTAAACTTTTGTATTTTAATTAAATATTCGCTAGTAGAAAAAATATTGTATGCAATTCGTGTGTAAAGACCTTTTTTTCGACTCATGTCACATTCGTCAAAAAAAAGGCTACTTTACACACTAGTTACATAAATAACTATTTTATGATTGTAGTTATGGTTATAAAATGAACATTTATCGAGGTTGTCGTAGAAAAACGAATGTTTTGATGCTCGAATTGCTGAATGGAGTGAAGATTTCGATATTTTACTCGATAATTCTGATTTAGAAAGATTTAACGCTATTTTAGATTATTCCACAAAAACTCTAACCTTAAGAAATTGGAATATAACGATTCCATTTAAAACCTTATACATATAATAAAATTCCTGTTAGCATAAGCAGTGGTGAAATATTATTCCCGGAAACAGTAATTAATAAAACAGTTCTATTGCAAATAAACAGGAAAACTACGGGAGCTTGTACTCCTTCAATCGGACCCGAACCATTTTGTGGTATCCCAAAAAGCTGCATCGTTGAAGAGGACCGTAAACGGGAAAAGAAACTTAGTGGATTAATACTCTAGGCAAAAAGGTTAATACGACCTTTTGCTCTCTACGCTAAATTGCTCTTGGAGTTTCAGTAATCTGATTTCAGAGTGACCACATATGCCAAGAGCCAGGTATTTTTTGTAAAAATTTTTGGGAACAGGTATTTTTTTTCTGAATATGTTCAGGGGTGTCCCCTGGATGTAAATTCAAGTTGGCGTCATGGGGGGCTTCACTTCAGCCGCCATCTTGAAAAACAGGTTTTATTAAATATCTCGCGAACCGCTCATCATACGACAAAAATTGTGGAGATCATTATTGTAGCTTATAATATTTTCCATCTTTTTTATGCGGACCTTTTTTTTTGTATAACGCATAGGTTTTTAATTATAGCGCTCCAAACTTTTTTCAATATGGCTTTTGCTAAACATTTGGTTAATGGTCAATGATAAATTGAAAATGGTGGTAACTGAATTATAGAGCATGAAATTTCCCACAAATTTTATTGGAAACTTTTTCCCGTAGCATTTATAGTTTAGGAGCTGCAGCTTGGTAAAACATGCACCTCGTATATTATCAGTGGCAATATTGCTCGTTGTATACGAAAACCATTTCATAACGCATAAAATGGCATGAAGTGTTCAAAAAAATGTCAATACAGCTGTGTACCAAATCAATTAAAATTATAAATAATACGGGGAACAACTAATAATTCATCGATCTTTATTGTTGCTTAAAACGGTATCAATCATATAAAAGATTGTCAATGTAGTAAAACACATCGTAAGAATTGTTATTCTTAATATTATTATTAATTAACATTATGCTTGTATTATGCTATTTTACATTGTACAGTATTATTTTGTATTGTATGTTATAATACAGGGTGTCCCAAATAAGAGTGACTGATTTTAAACATAAATGCCCAGCTTATTAATTGCCCCAAAGAGATGGGGTTTTCACTATTTTCACTAGTTTATTAAAGAGATTTTTTAGGCTTGGCTGGCATTTCATCTCATCAACACAGGGTGTTTTACTAATGTTGGTCAAATTCAAAGGGGAAAATATGTATTTTTTTCAATGGAACACCCTATAATTTTTGATATCATTCGAAAGAGAAATCATTCTCCTTTCCAAAAATGTATAGTTTTCTATCTTTTGTTTCATTAACAACAAAGATATTCGAAGATTCATGTAGTAGTACATTTTTAATTAGTAGTTTCATATGAACGTATTTTGATGCCTAAAATCAACTCATGCTGTGACCGTTTGACGCATAACAACAAATTCATTAAAAGAAGTTGGTTTTCGAGAACCCCATATTCTACAATTATGTTTGTTACACATGCCATTAATGTGAAACATTGCTTCATCAAACATAATTCATAATGAATTGGGTTCGTTTTTTAATAAGTCAAGTAAAGTCTCACATACCATTACTCGTTTTTCATAATCTGACTCGTTCAAGTCTGAATTTTGTATGGAGTTAGTCTTAAAACTTCATTTTTGAACGTCACTCTTGCTAAGCTCTATAATTCCAGCAATTTTTCTAGTTGAAATTTTATTATCGTTATCATGTGGCACTTCATTAATTGACATCAACTTGTTTAAAAGACCATCATTATTTCTTGGTTTTTTAAGTGTGCAATGCAACCAGTTTCGATAAATTGTACATACAATTTTTAAATTATATTCACTGACGACGGTTTGTTCATAAATTTACTTGTGGATATCCTCCTTGTTTGAATTATTGATTTCGTTTTTGCATAAATTATTGCAGTTTGAGCTTTTTCACTTACTGTATAGATCATTCCGAAACCGACTTATATGACTTACTATTGTCAAAATTGCTGATTTTAGGCATCAAAATACGTTCATATGAAACTACTAATTAAAAATGTACTACCACATGAAACTTCGAATATCTTTGTTGTTAATGAAACAGAAGATAGAAAACTATACATTTTTGGAAAGGAGAATGATTGCTCTTTCGAATAAGATTAAAAATTATAGGGTGTTCCATTTAAAAAAATACTCCCCCTCTTTGAATTTGACCAACATTAGTAAAACACCCTGTGTTGATGAGATGAGACGCCAGTTAAGCCTAAAAAAATCTCTTTGATAAACTAGTGAAAACCCCATCTCTTTGGAGCAATTAATAAGCTGGGCATTTATATTTAAAATCAGTCACTCTTATTTGGGACACCCTGTATATTGTAATATTAAAAATGATTTTTTTCAATAGAGGAATATGAAGGTTGGTATTCAATTTTATTTTTTTATTTTTTTTAAATGAAACGTGAATCTGAGTTTTTCGAAAAATCGCTAACCCGGTTCAATTGTTGCAAATTTTGTAAAATACTGGGTATATTCGTCTGCACTTTATTTTCTCTGTTTAAAATTGTTTTCGAAATCACTAAAAGAAAAAGAATTTTACGAATGTTACTTCAAAAAAAACGGACTCGGACATTTCTTATATTATAAAAAGTGGCAATATTTTACGGGGCGAGTCTTATTTTTTTCGATGTCGACGGAAGACACTCATCGCCTTGTGAATCTGTCTCTTCTGACTGCGAACGAGAGAAAACTAGACGCAACATAAGATATTGGAAAGAACAGAATTATAACACACAATTCGAAAAATATATACAATTTCCTTCATATCTGGCCACATAGTTACTGCGCATGCTTGCAGCCCTGTGACCGGTACGTTTAACGCTAAGTCACAAACAGGCGAGGAAACGACCCTAGCGCATGATGAATATACAGCATTATAATCTCATTTACAGCGTAATAGCTCCTAAGCTATAAAGAAAAAGTTTTATTGAAATTTATAGAAAATTTCTGCCCTACAATTCAGTTACCACCATTTATAATTTATCATTGACCATTAACTAAATATTCAGCAAAAACCATATTGAAAAAGTTTGGAGCGCTATAATTGAAAGCCTATGCGTTATACAAAAAATGCATAAAAAAGATGGCAACAATAATGATCTTAACAGTTTTTGTCGTACGATGTGCGGTTCGCGAGATATTTAATAAAACGTGTTTTTCAAGATGGCGGCTGAAGTGAAGCCCCCCCCATGACGCCAACTTTGATTTACATTCAGGGGACACCCCTGAACATATTCAGAAAAAAAATACCTGTTTCCGTACATTTTTTTCAGAACCTACTTTTTTGGCTGGGGCTCTTGGACTAACAGCAATTTCCACTAGATACTACTCACACTAAGTACCATCTCTGCAATTGCAGGGTAAGCGTTCGTAAATCACAGATCCGACTACAACTTGATGCCGATTATGGAACTATGCACGGGTGACATGGTGCCAGCTAAGATTAAACTCGAAAAATTTGGGGTAGTACTAAAGACAATAATAGTGTATCTGTATCTTCCCATCGATTCAGAAGAATCACTACCGGGGACTAACATGGAGAACCTGATGGAATACTCAAGGGCACACACTCACACATCCTGGATGTCATTGTAGGGGCTGATACCAACGCACACCATTGCAGTTGAGGCAGCAAGGACAACACCAGAGGTAAGAAACTATTTGACTATTTATGTACTACTGAACTTGATATTGCGAATGTGGGTAATACGCCAACATTTACAACATCAAGGGGGGAATCACTTAAATAGATGGTACTCTATGTACAGTCGAAGTCAAATGAAACGCACAACTACATTATATTGAGACTGCATTATTTAAACATCTGCTGTCCCCATCAAACACATCTACGTTTTCTAGGTCACAATTGAAGTATTTCTAATACATTTTAGCGAAGGCTTGCCATAAATCATTGAAACTAATTGAATTTTTATGAATGTTGCTGTTGGTCTTGTGCGTTTCATTTGACTTTGACTGTACCTTGTGTATTAGGGGGTTGATACATAAGTGGCATATGTATCGGATGAACCATCTTTATCCAATCAACACAAATATACTACGAAATTATTGTAGAAAAATCGGATATTAGAACATACAGGGATACTAAGAGCACTGACTGGACCTGATTTCTAAAATCCGTACAGACCTAGGCAGACCAAAAACTGCTTAGGATTTAGAGGAAGCAGCTGCGTATGGCTGAAACAGACCATTAACTATTACAATAGGTTATATAAATCCATGTTAGCTTCCTGCCGGTTCAGTTCGCAATCACCCCTTCTTTACTTGTTTTCACAGCCACAGGCCGTTGTCTGCACGCCACGCACCCCTCTATCTCGGTGGTTGTACCAGGGTCGTACTGAACAGCACGTATATTAAAAAAATGTATTCAAACTTTTAACATTATTTTATAGTATATAAAAAACTAACAAGATTACAAAGAACACGTAAAACACGCGACAGAATATTTAAAAACCATAAAAACTCCCAAACCTCTGAACGCAGACAAAAAAAAATAGATATTTTTAATTATATTTCAACACGCCTTCCTTGGTGCTTTTAGGTAAATTCATCACAGTAATTATTTTTCCGTGGGTGATGAAGCAAAAATGTTCTCTCAATCCTCCTTTATGTGAAATAGTATATTACGTAACGTGTGCGGAAAGTGACATTTTTCACACGAGTGGGAAGTATTGTCTCACGAGCGCAGCCGAGTGAGACAATCCCACGAGTGTGAAAAATCACATTCGCACAAGTTATGTACACTATTTTTCCTACGACCACGCGATATACTTTTACCAAATTAGGCATGTATAATCTTGCTTTTTTATGTAGATGTGAGAGGTTTTACATATGTGTATTTGTAAATACTTTATATGGTTTTGATTACTTACCTTTGAAATTGGCCCAGAAAATTGTGATTTTTATGTTTTAATAACATGAAAGTCCAATAAATGTCGATATAAACACATTTTATTTTGGAGAATAAATAAACTGTTGTGTATATTTCCTTAGCGCTTATTAGTATCTTGGACAAGAACCATAAGCTACAACAGTGGGATGGCCGAGCGGTCTAGGCATCCGTGGGCTCGATTTTTACAAGCAGTAGGGTGGTTCGAGTCCGGGCTCGGAATTTTTTTTTTTTAATTTTAAATGAAATAAATAGATTATATTATATTATTATATGGACAAGTCAACTTAGGAAATAAGCATTTCACATATACATATTAATTTGCGGAGTAAAAAGACTAGCATTTCAACATTCAATTTGACAGCTTTTTTATCCGCACACGTACGGATAAGATTTTTTTCCGTACGCGTATGAATAAAGGTCACTTTCCATAGAACTAGTCAGTGCGATATATGTCACTTTCCTATGTGGTCGTAGGAAAACAATTTTAAGTTAACGGTTTTTCTCGCGTGTGACAATGCAAATGTGTTTTTATGGTTTTCCACCTGCGTATTTATTAACTAAGCTAGATTTAACTGTAAGCGATTTGAAACAAATTTCACAAATAATTGGGTTTTCGACAGCGTGAAGGCGCATGTGTTGAGCTAATCCAGTGTGAAGTGTGAGAGATTTAAAGCAAATATCAACTTAAAATAGTTTTTCAGCTGCGTGAATATGCATATGCGTGAATATGCATGTTTAACAAATTTTACATTTAAATGGGTTTTCTATAGTGTGAATAAGCATAATATGTTGAACTAAATTAGATTCAAATGTTAACAATTTGCAACATATTTCACATTTAAATGGTTTGTCACCAGTGTGATTACGCTTATGTGTATTTAAATTTCCTTTCTTTGAAAAATATTTGAAACAAATTTCACATTTAAATGGTTTTTTACAGTTGTGAATACGCAACAACAAATTTCACATTTAAATGATTTTTCACCAGTGTGATTACGCATATGTGTGTTTAAATTTCCTCTCGTTGAAAACGATTTGAACCAAATTTCACATTTAAATGGTTTTTTACCGTTGTGAATACGCAACAACAAATTTCACATTTAAATGATTTTCCACCAGTGTGATTACGCATGTGTGTATTTAAATTTCCTTTCGTTGAAAACGATTTGAAACAAATTTCACATTCAAATGGTTTTTCGCCAGCGTGAAGTGAGAGATTTAAAGCAAATATTACATCTAAATGTCTCTTGATAATTTATAACAAATATATCACCTTAAAATAGTTTTTAGCTGCGTGAATATGCATATGTCTAAGTAGGCTATATTTAACTGTAAACGATTTATAACAAATTTCACATTTAATTGGTTTCTCACCACTATGAATACGCATGTGTTGATCTAATTTATATTTAACTACGAACGATTTAAAACAAATTTCACATTCAAATGGTTTTTCTCTAGAGCTAAGTTAGATTTAAATGTAAACAATTTGCAACATATTTCGCATTTAAATGGTTGTTAACCAGTGTGATTACGCATATGTGTATTTAAATTTCCTTTCGATGAAAAAGATTTGAAACAAATTTCACATTTAAATTGTTTTTCACCGGTGTGAATAACCATATGACAAACTAATTTAGACTCAAATGTAAACAATTTACAACAAATTTCACATTTAAATGGTTTTTCACCAGTGTGATTACGCATATGTGTATTTAAATTTCCTTTCGTTGAAAAAGATTTGAAACATATTTCACATTCAAATGGTTTTTCACCGGTGTGAATAAGCATATGACAAGCTAATTTAGATTCATATGTAAACAATTTAAAACAAATTTCACATTTAAATGGTTTTTCACCAGTGTGAATAAGCATATGTCGAGCTAATTTAGATTCAAATGTAAACAATTTGCAACAAATTTCACATTTAATTGGTTTGTCACCAGTGTGATTACGCATATGTGTATTTAAACTGCCTTTCGTTGAAAAATACTTGAAACAAATATCACATTTAAATGTTTTTTTACCAGTGTGAATAGGCATGTGTTCAAATAAGCTGCTTTTAAATGCGAACGATTTAAAACAAATTTCACATTCAAATGGTTTTTCACCGGTGTGAATACGCAAATGTGCACTTAAATAAGCTTTCATTGAAAAATATTTAAAACAAACTTCACATTTAAATGGTTTTTCACCGGTGTGAATACGCATATGCTTACTTAAACTTCCTTTCGTTGAAAAATATTTAAAACAAATTTCACATTTAAATGGTTTCTCACCAGTGTGAATACGCATATGCTTACTTAAATTTCCTTTCGTTGAGAAAGATTTAAAACAAACTTCACATTTAAATGGTTTTTCTCTAGTGTGAATAAGCATATGTTCAACTAATTTAGATTCAAATGTGAACAATTTGCAACATATTTCACATTTAAATGGTTTGTCACCAGTGTGATTACGCATGTGTGTATTTAAATTTCCTTTCGTTGAAAAAGATTTATAACAAATTTCACATTTAAATGGTTTTTCACCAGTGTGAATAGTCATGTGTACAACTAAGTTGCGTTTAAATGCGAACGATTTTAAACAAATTTCACATTCAAATGGTTTTTCCCTAGTGTGTATGCGCATATGTACACTTAAGTTTCCTTTCTTTGAAAAAGATTTAAAACAAATTTCACATTTGAATTGATTTTTATGAGAACTATAGGGGCACAATTGGCGCACATTTTCAACAATTCTCCGTGAGTGTGGCTTGCAATTATCAATACTGTTGAACTGAGCAGCACCGTTTTTGGTTTCCTCCAACTCTTCTTTTACATTATTTTCAACTATTTCAATGTCACATTTTATTCCCTCATTTAGATTGATCAAGTTACCAGTGTTGCTCCTATTCAATAGAACCTTACATTTCTTATTCCTTAAAGAATGTATTGAATAGTGATGAAAATATTCCTCTTGTTTTGTATATAAATTTCCACAAACTGCACATATAATAATACATCGTCTCTTTATATGTTTTCCTATCAATGGACTTCCTGTAAATAATAGTTATTTATGTATCAAGGGCGTAAAACAGGAGTTTATGGACCGCAACGTGTAAGTAAGAGCCCGAGCCGCAAGGCGAGGGCTATTAACACGTAAGGTCCATAAACGCTGTTTACGCCTGAAATACATACAATATTTTATGCACGACCGTTTTAATAGTCATTTATTAATAAATATACAAAATTCTATGCATGACCATATTAATGATAGTTTATTAATAAATATGTTTTATTTTCTACTTTATTTTGCAAAGTAACCATCTTTTTATGTAAATAACTATTCCTTAGTTAGGTACTTTAAAAGTACTCTACATGTTCTTTTTAATTTGATACATGCACACACACTTACCTTTGAGTCTAGTTCTTCTGCATTTTCCATTTAAATAGTTAAAGTTATTTTCAATGTTCCCAATGTTACTTTCTTGTTCAATTAACGCATTAGATTCTTTTAAAGTTACATCAGTATTTACATCGACATTCACCTCTTGTTTAATTGGTCTTATGACATTCGTTTCTCCAGTTAAACCTTTTATAAGATTCATACTATGCATCTCTTGATCAAGTTCTTGTTTAACATCCATATCAGAAGTATGTTTCTCAATTTCAAGTTCATCCTTAAATATAAGAAAAGCTGCCTGCTTAATATCCATTATATCAAAAATGATAACACATTAAGCAGTAATAACACAGAGTACACTAATAACGCCGTTTTGGTTTTCAGTTTTCAGATTTCAAAACGAAACGGACCACTTGTCACTGTCAATATTACCATTTTCTAAACTTTTTTAGACAATTTCTACCTTACCTATATTAGTGGCGTTTCAGCAGCTTCCAAAGGCATTTGGATGAATACTTTTAAATTCTTTTCGGTTGATTTTAATCCACATTCCACTATAAGCAAACAACAAACAATAAACCACAACACAACCCCACTGGGTTGTGTTGTGCAATCAGTGTTGCACAGTGCAATAAACCATAGACAATACTGAAATGACAAATGACAAGTAGTGAAGTAGTGCCAAACTCACCAAACTAAAAAAAATACGGTTGCTCAGGGGCCGTATTCTCAGTAGTAAATAAAGTAATACCCCTAGGGTCTTGATAATACCGAGGTAATTTTGTCATAGAGAATACTGAAAGCGTGTTGCCTCTATTATCTTTGAGCAACACGCTTGAAGGATTCTCTACGACAAAATTTTGAGTATTTATCAAGACCCGAGGAGTATTCGATAAGATAATTTTTTACTGTGTAACTTCCAAAAAATTGATTGCCAATCTGATGTTCAATAATTTTCAATACAAACTTTATCAATTTTAATCAAATAGTATTCATTTTTATTTAAAACTAGTTGTGAAAAGTACAATTGGTAAATTAATTGAATCAATATTCGCGACATTTTTAATCCAGTTGGCAGTTTGACGTTTAATTAATGTTTACTAAAAAGTAAACACCAAACTGAAAACACCACATGTAGGGTATTATCGCTGTAATACAGCGGTGATTGGATAAAATTTGACACATTACTTGAAATTAAGTAATTTGATTGGTTACTATATCCAGTAAAAAATTATCAGTAGTAATACCACTAGGGTCTTGATAATACCGAGATAATTTTGTCACAGAGAATGCTGAAAGCGTGTTGCTTGATAATAGCCCAAGGCCACAGGCCGAGGGCTATTATCTTTGAGCAACACGCTTGAAGGATTCTCTACGACAAAATTTTGAGTATTTATCAAGACTCGAGGAGTATTCGATAAGATAATTTTTTACTTTGTAGATATATCAAAAAATTGATTGTCAATGTAACGTTTAATAATTTATTAGTTATAATCAAACAAATATTATTCATTTTTATTCAAAACTACAGTTGTGAAAAGTACAATTGGTAAATTAATTGAATCGTTAGATGCAATACCAAATATTCGCGACATTTTTAATCCAGTTGTCAGTTTGACGTTTAATTAATTTTTAATAAAAAATAAACACCAAACTGAAAACACCACATGTAGGGTATTATCGCTGTAATACAGCTGTGATTGGATGAAATTTGACACATGACTTGAAATTAAGTAATTTGATTGGCTACTATATTCAGTAAAAAATTATCGCCAAAAGAGCTTTTGGACGTATACGCCAGTATTTTTTTATCTATGGCACTCCGGTATACGCATCAAAACGAATAGTTGATGTGCGAGTACTTTTTGAAATTGGTATTCTTGACGACCATTAGTTTTTTAGAGCGTATACGCTTGACATAATGTGCGATCATAACATCCGGCATCACTGCAACGTCTACAACTGGGCCCGTATTCTCAAGGGACTAGTGAGAATCTCACCAATGAGATAGGTGTATTGAATGGTTGCCTAAAACATGAGAGTTTCAAATTTGTCCTTAGGCTTAGTGCTCTCGAGTAAACTCCACATCCTGAGTCTTCTTTTATTTTTGAGTCATCTGTGTATGTATGTATATGTATTTTGTAGGGTTTATTAAACACAAACCTGGGTTCAATTGAATCATACAGCAGAGGTAGCGCAGTAAGCGCTTCTTGCCATAGTCAGCCTCAATTGACCCACTCCCACTTCGGGGTTTATACCAGCCGTGCGCAATCGTTCCATGGCCATAAACGCAACCTCCTTGACGTACAGGTCCAGAAGGGTTAGACCAGTAATTAGTTCCATTGCCGCGGTTGGTGTTATTCTCATGGCTCCTGTGATGTTTAGACAAGCCATTCGCTGTATTTGATATAATTTTTGGATGGCCGTTGCTTGTAGAACCTTCAGTCCCCATGCAATTGCTCCATACGTTAACATGGGTCTTATTATTGCAGTGTAGATCCAGGTGACCACACGGGGTGACAGACCCCATGTGAGTCCCACTGTACTCCGACACTGCTCATAAACCACATATGCACTTTTTGCTCTGCTGTGTAGGTGAGAGTTCCATGTTAGTTTCCTGTCGAGGGTAATACCAAGGTATTTCACCACTTCCGAGAAGTTTAGTTTGTTTTTTAAGATTCCGGGAAGTTTTAAACCCGATAAGCTTCTTTTCCTGGTGGAAAGGACCATCTCAGTCTTTCTGGGATTGATCGACAGTGAGTGTTCCTTACACCATGTTTCCATTAATTTAAGCCCATCCTGCGCTCTATCGCACAGTGTGTTCACAAATTTGCCAGTCTTCAAGATAACTGTATCATCTGCCTATGCAATTGTGTAGAATCCATTATTGTTTAGGTTTAGGTGATTAATCAGGGCATCTAGGACTATGTTCCACAGAAGGGGTGATAAGACTCCTCCTTGTGAACATCCCCTCATGACCAGTCCTCTTACTACCTCTACGTTGATACTTATTGCTCTACTAGAGAGCATCTTGAGTCTCCTACTACCAGAGGTACATTCCTGGAGTTAAGTTGCTGGGTAATTGTTGGAAACGTTGTTTTATCAAACGCTCCCTCGATATCTATGAATATACCCAGGGTGGATTCTTTGTTGTCCAATGATCTTTCGATTCTGCCAACCACTTGGTGGAGGGCCGAATCAGTGAACCTTCTTGGAGTATATGCCTGCTGATTTGGATGAAGTGGGTTGTGAACTAGCATTTCGTTCCAGGAAAGACAGAACCTGGGAAGTGAGTTTCCATAAGATTCTCAGCGCTCTCTTGGAGGTTGGCGGCCTTGTCGCCATTTTCCCTTGTCAGGATGCCGATACTCTTATGGTGGTCGTTTGAGAGTGCCTTCTGTAGCCTAGAAATTTGTGGGAAGTCTTCGACTGCCTTACAATAGGCTCTCCAGGCTTATCTCTGCTTCTCATTGCTTTTTTGAACTCTTTGAGGCTGCCTTTATATATTCCCAGTCCTCTTTGAGTTTTGATAGTTTTGCCTTGTTAAAGATCGTTCTCGCTGTCTTTCTGAGGTGTTCCAGTTCAGGGCACCACCATGTATTGGTCGTGCCACCTGTCTGAGCCATCCTCATCGGACAGGATTCCTTATAGGCAATGTCTATTTTGTTTTGGATAGATACTGTGTACCTTTCCAGCTCCCCATTATTTCTAGGAGTCAGGACCTCTGTTTCCCGCAGAGCACCTTTTAAGAATCGATTGTAGAGAGCTACATCCGTCCTCTTCGGGTCGCAGGATTTTACATTGGTCCTGAGATCCTGGCTTATCGTATAGGTCAGCCACTTGTCTAGATAATTCACCGTATACGTAATTATGCTGGGGTGCTATTCTTGACATCGTTCGCAACGTCACGTATACGCAAGCCTGCGAATGCTCCATTTGCGAATATTTCCTAAAAATGATATTCTCGAGTACCCTTCGCAAAATCATACGAGTGGTATTATTCGACTGCTCAAATACTCTTGAAATCAGCGCTATTCAGCGTCAGTTGACGTTACAAACGACATTTTGTTAAAGTTTCGAATGTATGAATAAACAGAGATATGTAAATAAGCCATTCGAATGTGTTAAATTTATTCATTCGTGAACTCTACAGTCAATATTAATACCAAAATTGAGAGGCAAGCAAAAGATTCTATGGAACAAAAAAGATTGTTACTTATTGGAATTCATGAAAGAAAATCCAAAACTAACATCTCGAAAATTTTCGAACGATTTCACTCTGAAAGTTGCCCAAAGATTGTGGGAATATATTTCAAACATATTGTACAGCTTAATATTACTTGTATTATAATAAGGATATATGGATAATAATAATTTTGATTTTAACTTTGAGTGTCGAGATATTAGTCCCATTTAGAATTGGAATTACCTAGGAGCGTTCAGGGGCATCCGGGGGGTCATTCTGGGGGAAAAATATCATAGCCCATGGGAAGCGCTCCAAACTCGTTACCCAGCATCCCCGAAAACCCCCGCGTAACGAGTTTGGAGCGCTTCCCATGGACTAAGCAATTTTTTCCCCGGAAGGACCCCCCGGATACCTCTGCAGAGGCGCTCCTGAGCACCCCCGGGTGATTCCAATGCCAGAATTGAATTTAGCATCCCCGAATTCACCCGAGTAATTAGTTTGGAGCGATTTTCATGCACGCTGCTATTCCTCCCCCAATTCACCCCCCGCGCACCCCCACAGAGCCACCCCCGGGTAATTCTAATGCCCGAGTAACGATTACCAAGCGATCATTCCGAGTTCCCATAATGGTGCAAGTAATGATGCAATTGGAGCGATTTACGAGTTCACACACGAATATTATGCGTGTAGGTACGATTATTTCCACATGAATTTTTTCGAATACGGTGCTAAATGTGTTTTTAACACCGTACCAGAGTTGCAAATAATGCATTTTTTTTAATGCGATGACAATTCATTGTTCATTTTTTTCATAATGGGTAATGTATTCAATTTCCATTACTCATTAACTGTTTTTAATGATGAATTAAATTAATTGGGATGGGTGAGGCAAGGTAAAACAAGAATTCCTCGATAATAATTATTCCATCGACTGAATTTTGCAAGATTTCGATTTTTTTTATTTTCATTGAATTTAACATTTGATTTCCGAGAATTGGAAAAAATTTGACAAATAGCAAAAATGATCTCAAAATTTGAGAATTTTTTCAAAAATTAAAAATTTTATCAAAAATCGAATTTTTTTTGGGAAATTCGAAAATTTTCCAAAAATTGAAAATTTTTTCAAAAATTAAAAATCTTTTCAACATTTGAAAATTTTTTCAAAAATTAATAATTCTATTAAAAATCGAAATTTTTTTCAAAAATTGATAATTTTATCAAAAATTTGAAATTTATTCAAATATTGAAAAATTTTTGAAAAATAGGAAAATTTTTCTTAAAATAACCCTCCTGAAAATTAGTCCAGTGGGAAAAAAGTCACTGAAGTATTTCAAGTGAAAAATGTGATATTCATTTTTGATCTGGAAGTTTCTAAAAGTAAACTTATTTGAGATTTGTATTGTCTTAATGACCAATGTAATTGATACACATTTTTTTTAATGAATAATGATGTATGTTTCGTTACT
>CAJUYH010002064.1:11155-54069 GCA_910591685.1 Galerucella tenella | reverse complement strand
ATCTATCTTCACCTACCGAACTTGCTCAAGTAATCTCTACATTTCTCCACAAGCTATCTATCTTCACCTACCGAACTTGCTCAAGTCATCTCTATATTCATCCACAAACTATCTATCTTCACCTACTTAACTTGCTCAAGTAATCTAACCCAACCGGGTTGGCTCATTGGTGACTAGTGGCCAGGATAAGGTAGAAAACTATAATCTGGTAACATTACCTGCCGCTATACCAGTAATGAGTCGTCCTGCGTATAACCAATACACATTTTGTGCTAATCCAAAACACATCAATCCCAAAATGAATGGAAGAGCTGTGATTTGTATGGCGCGTCTTCGTCCCATAAACTCGGCCATTAATCCTGACAGCATTGATCCTACTGGGTTTGTGATAGTACCTAAACTGGCTGAAACATAAAAGAACAAAATGAATCATCTAAATATTAAATAATAAAAGAAATAATAATTTGCTGAAGTGGATAGTATCTTGTTTCTAGAACCTCCTTAACAAGGAAATTGAAAATGGACAGTTCCTGGGACACAATTCTTTAGTTAGTTCAAACTTTTACCAGTCGTTTTTTTTTCAAGTTTTCACCTCAAATTGCTGTGGTAAGCACAGCTGGTAGATTACTGCTAGAATACTGCTGGAATACTGTTAAATACTGCTAGAAAACTGCTAGGATAGCACTAGCACCTGCTCAAGTCATCTCTACATTCATCTACAAGCTATCTATCTTCATCTACCAAACTTGCTCAAGTCATCTCTACATTCATCTACAAGCTATCTATCTTCACCTACCAAACTTTCTCAAGATATCTCTACATTCCTCTACAATCTATCTATCTTCACCTACCGAACTTGCTCAAGTCATCTCTACCTTTCTCTATAAGCTATCTAGTGTACTAACATGGAGTCGAACGACCCTTAAGAGAAGTTTCTTGCCGAGCAAGAGAAAGAAAGGTTACAACTATTACAAGTTTTTATCAAAATTGAACGTATTCCAAGGTTCAAATCATGTAATTTACTCAATATATTTTTAGCAAATGAGTAGATTTTCAATTTATCTGATAAAATCGTCAAATCTTGACAATTTTCAATAAGTAGCTGCTGTAAACAAAAAAGTTCATTGACATTGTCGGAAATATTTTCAAATTATCAATTTAAAATCATACAATTTTTTTTAATATAGTTAATAATATACTTGTCTGCAGCCTTGACAACATTATAATATAAAACCGCAGATCTAGATCTTGTAAAACATGTGGAAGTAAATCACCTTGCACAAATTAGTTCTACAGTTTCCGTTATTGGGAAACAGAACCGGCTTTTGATCAGTTATGGATGGCTTACAAAAATATATCTCATATATACTTTACCATACTATTTAAATAGATTTTATAAAAACAAGATGTTGACAATAAAACAAGCCCCAATTGCTATGAGATAATTATAATCCTGTTAATCTTGGTAAGGATATTTTATTTCTTGGTTTCTTGATAGCAGATACTGTTTAGTTTGGCAAGTTCATCTGAAACTACGGGGCATCGGAAAGAGGCGAAGAAACATGGCGGTATCTGTCATAAACGTACAAATGGCGTACGGTACCTATTTTACCAAGTAAAACAGAAAAAACAAAGGTCACTGACAATACCAACGCCACTGGATAAATCAATATCAGTTAATTGAGGAAGTGAGAGGGAAGAACACACGCACGCGCTTGCCAATAAGGAGTCAGATTTCGATAAAAATCACCAATTATGTAAATCGGGGGTGTGCTGATTATTGTTTTCGTACAACGCTGCCAGAGCTTGAAGAGGCCCATAACAAATTTGGAAAAGTGTTCATTTTTTAATATTCATAAATTGAAAAAATAATGGTAATAGAAAAAATCCAAGAAAACAAGCACATGAAAGAATTAACGTTTAATCATATTGTTAATATTGCTAATAATAAAAAGCCCCTTTTCTTATTTTTATCACTACATACTTAGCACTTTAGCTTTTTCATAGTTAAACGTGACAATATCGAATGTTTTCGACTGCATTCCTTTCACGACTTTAGATAAACTTGCCAAAGTGGGTGGGTTTGAGACTTGTTGAAATCCGATCGTTTGAATCGAAAACTTAAATATGGCCACGCCCTGTTAGTGCGACATGCACAGCGTCTAAATTCATCAGGATGTAGTAGCAATCAGTGAGAGTATAGTTTAGTTAAACTGTGTTATCAGCCAACAAGATAACTCGTCACTTTTTTAATAATTATCATATTTACTTTTCTTAAGTCCGGTTCTGTAGGGAACTTTCGATTTCGGAAGTTCCGAATAAGTTAATTTGTTTCAATTATAGTGCACAACTGTTGGTAAAAGTGTATTAACACTTAATTCGGTAATAGCTTCCAGTTTAACAATATAAATTTGATAATTTCACACTCCCTTGGGCGATTTTATACAAAAAGTATTATTCATCATTACTCAGAGAGCATGGGCGTCAGTCTACTTATTATTAAATCATATTTTAGAAGAAAAAAAAATAGCAAGAGTTTAAGGAGTCTTATTTTTAATACTTCTGATAGTGTAGCTTTTTATTTCATCTTATTTGAAGGGGAAAGGTGAATGAAATTATTATATTTCCTTCCCCTTCTTCAAATTGACAATTTAAGAATATTTTCATGTATAAATATGTTCATAATTTCATTTATTTTCTTGGGTTTGTATATCTGAAAATCGGAACTCCGCCGTTAGATTTGGGTACAGTAGGCAGAAGCAAACGTGAGCCCTGGTGGGCGTGTTCATGTCGCTGTAGTTGTATTTTTGTAGTAACAATTCGATATTTTGAATCGATAACCAAATATCGATAACATAAATGTCAACTGTAAACAAAATCAAACTTGCTAAAAATGTAACTCTAAATATTAATAAAAAAATTTTTATTGGACCAAAACTAAAACTACCGTTTGCCCTAAATGTCTATATTTTCAAATTACATGACTGTATTAATGTCATGAAAAAGAAGGGTCAAGTTTCTATGGAAAGCAACAAAATATGAACTAGTTATAGTCCAGTGTTGCCGATGCAAAAATGAAAATTACCCGAACGTACTATTCAAATTATCAGTATTTGTCATAATTACCAAAAGGACACATTGGTTATCTAAATAAAGTCTTCGACCCCAGTAAATATGGAAAATCCCCAAAAACAATAGCCATTTTATATATCCATTCTACAAAATCTTCGAAAAACTATTGGATCCAAATTAGTAAAATAGTCTAAAAATCGGATATTCATCCTCGCATTGACAACACTCATACAGAATGAATAAAATGATGTATGTTGATGAAATCACTCGGTCATATTATTTCGATGATATTTAACAAATACTAATGGACAATCGTTAACATTGGCTCTCGATTGGCTGCTTGCGATGACCTTATTTTAGTTCGCATATTTTCCGGGGCTCATGTTTGGTTCTGACAACAGCCGTCCACCGCTGGGGCCCTCAAGACAGCGACAAAATAGGATATGTAATGTAATGGTCCGCCGTGCTTGCGCAAGTTATTGCATTTTAGGCGGATTTATCTATATTTGGTATAAACTTTCACCTCATGGCATAATTCTAATTTTAACTCCATAGTTCTTCCAGGAGGACTTCTAGCACCATTATTAATAGTACCCTTGTGGTGTCTTTGAGTATCCAAGTTCGTCCTAGCGCTGGAAGACTTCTGAAGCATCCTAGAGTGTATTTATCACAGCAATCAATTGATTAATTGGAAAAGATAAGAATAAGCAAAATAAAAATGCAGATAGTTTGTTACTAGTACTTTTTGGGGGCCTGAACCCTTTTGCGGAATCAGCCCCAATGAGAAAAAGAGAAGATCTGACCATCGGAAAGATCTAGTAGGGCTTATACAATCAAAGACTCTTCTGGGTGACTACAAATTGAGATCAAATGAATGCATAAGTCAAAGTAAAACTGCGCTAAGAGTTTTAACATGGATCCTAAAGAGACATTGTCGCCTGAATGGCACCTGTAAAAGCTCAAAATAGTGGAGGAAGAAGAATGCAGATTTTGTGGCATGGAAGAAGAAACCTCCATCCACATATTTTTCAACTGCACAGCACTTCAGAATCCTAGAGCACAGCTCCTTGGAAATTACTGGATAGAAGAGGAACATTCAACTAAGTTGAAGCCTGCAGACATCCTAAAATTCCTTCGGAAAATAGGACTAAAGGAACTACTAGTTACTGAGACTAGTACTTTTCTGAAAGAAAGTCGATGCCGAGGCGGAATTGGAAGGGATATTGACGGTTGACAAGTGAGTGCTGGGAAGTTGGAAGTGGCTAATGATGCTTTGAGCGGGAATTAAATATTTAAGATATTTTATAATTTTGTGAGGCCGTTGGAATATTAATATTATTTTGCGGAAATAATTTGATACGCACATGGACTAAACGTATCACAGTTACAAAAAAAAAGTGATTGAATCAGTTACGAGATTTTTAAAGATCCTTGAAATTGGTTGTTAATTTATTGTATCTTGAACTATGCAATGCTGTTTTTTTTGACATGTTCGATTGCAAGTGAAAGTAGAATGGAGGCAATTGCAGAGAAATTAAAATTAAACGTTTATACAGAGTTCGACAAAAGTCTGGGACCGGAAAAATATCGAAGAAAATATGAATTTTTTGGAAAATCTTTTTATACCACAAATTTAACTCCATTTTAAACTGCAGTTTGAAAATATTTTGGAATATACAGGGTGTTCCAATAAAGTGTGGCGTATCAAAGTTATATTTTTTCTTATGGAACACCCTATATTTTATTGCATTTTCTGATTGCCCCTAAAAAATATCATACTCCTTCATAATGGTTCCCTATACCTAAATAAAGAGGGTTCCGAGTTATGCTGACTTTTTAAAAAATGTGAACATTTCGAAAAAAATTAATAACTCATTGATATAACAAATTCTAGCAAATTTCCTCTTAGTTGGACATTCGTTGAAGGTATTCCACGATTGAGTACTAAATATCTCTTTACAGGGTGTTGAGAATTATTAGTTTCATTATTAGATCATTCAATACTGCAATAGTGCAGTATCAGGCTTATTTTAAATGGAACACCCTGTATTTTAATACTTTTGCCGAACTCTGTATAATTATTGGGAGGTTAAAAAGAAGGATGTCTGTACGGGTATCTTTGATAATTTCAAGTGTAAATATTTAAAAAATTATTGAGGAATGGAAGAATCCATAAAGATTATGATTTATAATTGAATAATATACCGAGTGTATGTTTCTTGTGGTGCATTCATATTTTTTGGAACTTTAGTTCCTTACGTCAGGTTATGTTTGAGCGACCAGGGGTCGCGACGCAAAAGATCTAACCGTTACGTTACGTTATGTTACGTTGCTTCGTTATGTGCCTTGCTTGCGTGCGTGTGCTCTCTCCTGAGTCTCTCTCTCGTTTACGAAGCAGCGATTTATATGCTTCGGCCGGGAATCGAACCCGGGCAGCCCGCGTGGAAGGCGAGCATTCTACCACTGAACCACCGATGCTATATTAAAATTATATGCAAAGCTGGTATTCGCAGTGCTGGTGATCTACTTGAATTTGTTCGGATAAATTTTTACTATTATTTCCATAATTTTTTTTGCGCGATGGATCTTTTTTGTTTATTTACAGCATCGGTTGTCAGGACGGTAGGTTGTGTTTACTGGTTTCTAAGTTTAACACGTCGGTAAGTGATTTACTCACCGTTCAGACGTCGAAAAGTAATAAATAGCATAAAAACAATTTCACCAAAATGCAAAATATATTTTAAACTGATCGAGAAGTATAAATGTCACTTTTGACATTTCGTTCATTTCGAAGAAATTTAAATTATTGTATTCGGAATTTATTTCAATACGATCGCGCAAAAAATGGTATAAGCATCTCGAACGTTAAGGGTAATTACAACGTTTGCATGTAGATTCCTCTCGTAAAATTGGACAAAATGATATGAGGATTAAGGGGTCTTAAGAAAAAATCTAGAAAATAAAAATTTCTATAAACTGTAATATAACTTCAAATTAAAAATTTAACAATTCAATTTTATGTTTCCCCTAATTTTTTTGTGGTAAACGTACAGTTCTTGAATGTCTAATTTGTATAATGCTACGGTTTCCCTTTTTAAATATACGATGCTGTTATAAGTAGATGTTGCCAGTCGGACTCCCTCATGAAGGGTACCGTACCATTATCTATAATAATGAATATTCTGCTAAATATTTCAAACATCTACCTGTTGTCGTTATTAATATCAAGCAGAATAATTATTTGAAAATAAAATTAACAATTAAAAAAAACTTCTTCACGGGGAATCGAACCCGGGTCTACCGCGTGAGAGTCTGGTTTGCTTACTACTCGACCACCGAGGAATATGTAAATTGTTTATCTATAACGTTAGATGTATTACATAATTTTTGCTACCTTTTTTTAATAATTTTTTGGGATATTTAACCACAATATTTTTATATTTTCTATTCAACGTTTCGGTAGTGTTCCGAAATTTCTTATTCAAAAATTGACTACGAATGTTGGATTTTAAGACTAAGGGAAATATACATAAGACAACATACCTATCCAAGATGTTTCATCTTCAGTGAGATCGCCATATTTTTCAGATGCCTTCAACTGGGGAAGAAGAATCGCACTGTAACCTTGGCAAATTCCAATCGATATGGATACTGAGTGAGCGCAAAATGCAGCTAATGCCTGAAACAAAAACATCTTTGTTGTAAAGATTTCGTTGACATGGCATCTAGCCTTAAGGATTTAGTAATAAAAGTTGATAAATCCCTCGTTATACAATTAAAATGTAACAGATCCGTAGCCGTAACTTACAAAATGAAAAATTCTAATTATTACAAGTGTTGTGTTATGTATTTCAAGTGTTTTTTTTTGGTACAGAATCTCAAAAACAAAAATATGTCGATCTATTTCGAAATATATTACGTCAATGAAATTGAGGTATCGTCATTTTTCATTGCTAATTATACTACATTATATACAGGGCGCAATTTAAAATAAAAATATGAATTGAATATTTTTTTTGGTAATTTTTAATATAAACATATAAATATAATATAAACATTGATTTTAGAATATTACAGGGTGATTTACCAATAAGAAGTTACATTTAAAAAATTACCGATGACATCTACGTGTATTATCCTGTATCCTGTGTTCGTTTGTTATTTGACACATTTAAAACACTCAGCTGAATTATTCAGACGTGTTTGACGAGTGGATTCAGTGCTTGAGCTGCAATCGTACAGCCTGAAGGCTGATTTATGTGTAGTATTTTTTACATAAGGCGGGAACAATATAGTCACCTCAATATGGATTCCAGGACACACTGGAATAGAAGGAAATAAAATAACAGATAAACTAGTAAAGAGGGGGACTGAAATACCTTTCTGAGGGCCTGAACCCTTCAGCGGAATCAGCTCCAATGTAATATTGGAAGAATTAGGTAAAGCCGAGAAAAAAGAGAAGATCTGACCATTGGAAAGATCTAGTAGGGCTTATACAATCAAAGACTCTTCTGGGTGACTACAACCCGTTGAGATCAAATGAATTGTGGCCTGAATGGTCACCTGAAAAAGCTCATGAGGCCTTAAAAACAAAGTAGGGCAACACATACTACATTTAAATCATTATTTGATATTCCCCTTAAAAGGTAGAAGCTTGTACCATTTCTCATGACCCATCCAGTAATATGCATAGGTATTGAAAAAAAAAATCTACCTAGCTCCTATTTATATTAACTTTGACATTCCTGAGATTATTTAATGTTAAAAACCCATACAAATTTACACTAAACTATCATTTTGTTGTTACTCTTTATCTCTTAATAACCATTGAACTCAAATTATGTATAAAATCCAATTAAAATATAGTGTTAAGTTAATTAAATTATCAGAATGCTAATATTATTGATAAGTTTATAGTCGAGTCAACAATGGTGAAATATGGAGATGCTGCTCCTAAAAATATATGTGATCAGATAAGGCGAAAGCAAAAAAAAAATTTCTTAAAGAGGAGAAGATTTCCAATTAAAAAGTCCCAATTTCTGGGACTCTATTTACTTATAATTTCAATTCAGCGCTAAGAATAGTTATTTATGATACAAGTTATACTTTTTCGCATCGAATGCGCAAAAGAACTTCACGCACAAGTGTCATACAAAACTTTATCTACGACCATATGAAGAAAAATTTAAAAAAAATTTTTCTGAAGGGGTTGAAAATCATAAAAATGAATTTCCTATAAACAAATATATACACAACGAATTCTAATTATTTAAATTCATATTTACAGTGAAATGAGGACAATTATTTAAATTACTAATTATAACATTGGGTAATTTGTCTTTTTTTAAAGTAACAAATATTTTTCACTATGTCTGAAACTTCTGTCAAATTTACTGTCAGCACAAAAGTTTATACAACAAACGACTAAATTCAAGGCAACTAGATAATTATTATTATATATATAAATATAATCTTAAATCCCTTCTACCACTTAGTGGTGTAGGGTGTGTTGCAGCTATTCTTTCGTCACGAATTGTTTCCACTCTTTCCTATTTTGAGCTAAGTCCTTCGCTTCTATCCATCTTCTTCCTCTTTTATCCAGTAATCCATTTATTACCTTATCCCAAGTTTTTCTTGGTTTCCCCCTTTTTTTATTTTTTTCAATTTTTGCTTTCCATATTCTCTTTACTGGTCTTCGTTCATCCATACGTTGTAAATGTCCCCACCATTGTAGTTGTCTTTCTTCTACAAATTCTAAGGTTGATTGTATACCCAGGTCTTTTCTGATATCTATGTTTTTCATTCTATCCTCTTTTGTTACACCTCTTCCTCTTACTCTTTTCAAATATTTCATCTCTGTCGCCTGTATTTTACTTTTTTGTTGTCCTGTTTTAACACCCATGTTTCACATCTATATGTAAGTATTGGTCGATATATTGTTTTGAGTACTTTTAATTTCGTTTCTTTAGATATTTCTTTTTTGGTGATGAATTTTGTATTCATGGTATAGTATAGTTTGTTAGTTTTAACTATTCTATTATTCCGTTTTCGTCTACTATTGTTCCAAGGTACTGCAAATGTTCAACTTGCTCTATTTTGTCTGTATCTATTCTTATATTTATTCCCTTTTTGTCGTCTCCAATGACCATAACTTTTGTGTTGTTTTTGTTTATTCTCATGCCCATGTCCATCATTGTTGCATTTCACACATTTATGTTTTCTTGTAGCTCTCTTTAATTTTTTACTATTAATATGACATCGTCTGCAAATGCTCCTTCACTGATGTATACCCTGCACAATTGTAAATGTCCCACACATATTTTCTTACTTAGTTTTGTGCATTTCTTTATGATCTCATCCATGTAGGTAATAAATAACAAAGGGCTCCCTCCCTGTCTTAGTCCCATATTTGTAGTGAAATTTTCTGACATATTGTTATTTCTCATGACTGCGTTCTCATTTTTCTCATAGATGTTCTGTATTATTTTTATTATTTTTGTATTCAATACCCTTTCTGCTAATATTTTCCACATTTTTTCTCTAGGTACTCTATCAACGGCTTTTTCTAGATCCAGGAAAGCCACGAATAATTTCTTTTTTTCCTGTACCGCTTTTTCTGTCAAATGTTTGATAGTAAATATGTGGTCTTGGGTACTCCTACCACTTCTAAATCCACTCTGTGACTCCTCTAGTGTATTTTCTATTGTCGATCTGATTCTTTTCTCCAGTATCTTCTCCAACATTTTCATCGCAGTGCTAATTAATGTTATTCCACGATAGTTATTGCAGTCTTTCACATCACCTTTCTTGAAAATTGGTACAATTAGTGCTTTTTGCCAGTCTCTTGGATAATAGATAATTACGTAGAAGAGAGTGTTAAAATGAAAACTCCATTTAAAAAGCATTGGTCATTTACGCACGCTTTTAAACGTATGTATAATCACACATTTTTTTGGTTCGTAAATGACTAATTTTAATATAAAGGAGTCTTTAAATAATTGTCATAAAATTGCGACGCTTTGTGGATCCCTTACATTTATATTCAACAAGGTATCTTCATAAAAGATAAAAAATTCCATTACTTTGTTTATAATAATTTTTTAAAGTGATTATACATTTTCTAGGCATCATTTCAAATTTATTTTATCATTCAACTTGACTAGACTACTAATATATATCTAATACGTGATTTATAAAACTCTTAGTTAAAATAGATTTAATTTTCAATGTCAATGTTAATTATTTCTTTAGCTGGTCATTATTCCGAAATTTCTTTTCTACAAGATAACAAATGCGTAAAATCCTAAAATAAAATTCTATGTTGAAAAAATGGTCATTTATTAAAATGGAAATATGTTTATTACATGCGCTAAGGTACAAAAATTTATTGTAAACAATTATTTGGAGTCTCATTTTATAAAATTATAAAAAATGATGGGAACTGCTAACTTTTTAATTCAATTGTAAGCTCTACGAACAGAAATTTAAATATACAAAGTGATTCATGTCTGCAGAAAGACAAAACAAAATATGGAAATAATTTAAACGTAAAACGAGGACTGAAGCATACGCGGTGTAACCCTACATGGAGTATCAATTTTTTTTAAATACGTTTGGTCACTGCTCCAGTCTCAATAAATACTTCTTTTAATTTTGTGCACTCCAAAGCAGCAAATACGGCGATCTGGATGTCTCCGATTAAGGGGAATCTAGGGGGAATTTGACAAAATATTTTTGGCAAAGAATTTTGAGGTAATAGATGTATTGAAAATTAAGGAAAAAATATATCATGTAGATTAATGTTGAACTTAGAGTTCTCATCGAATAAAAACTTTGAAATGCTAACCAAATTTTGTTGAAAAAAATACGAATCATGAGGTAATTACACATATTGAGCAAAGTTTGAGCCCTTGTAAAAAATTAAATATGGATTAAATGGAAAAACTAATTGATAAGAAGTCTAATTTGAAGCTTTATGAATACTATATAAAAATCTCAGAATCCTCAAATTACTTATGACCGTACAATTCCTTATTGAAATTCGATTGCTACCACTAAAATATCGGATAAAAATCCATCTCTCGCTTTTCTATCCTTCTATGACTGACATTGTCTCTCTGCTTCGGTAGTCGCGTGCCGTTCCATTGTTGATACAACGCTCGCCGGTCTCGACGGTCTCCCAGTTCAGTACTGACGAAGCTTATAGAGTAGTACGTGAACCAAAATCCGCTTGGACCGCTTGGCTACATACATGTTGCGGAGCATTCATATTTCTAATAAAATTTTCGTTATGTGAACTTAAACGTGAGGACGTAGGGAAACAAAAAAATACACAAAGCATAATTGTGCAAGGTCGAATTTGGTAGATGACCCTTAACTATTTTTATTACTTCTCGTTCACTTCTATCATTGTAGTAACCACAAAAAAGTACAATTCCAACTATGTCTTGAATGGTTAAATAGTTGAATATTAGGAACATTTAGTACTTACTATTTCATACAAATGTTACTGACTGACATAGATAAAATTTCAAAATCTACTTGTGGACTCGTTGATTTCATTTTGTTAAATAAAATAAATTAAATAAATAAATGAAATTATTAAAAACAATTTTACATTACTTTCAGAAGCTATGACTCCAGAACGGGTTGAGTTATCGGCTTCGAATTTTTACTGTGCAATATGTTTGAGTCCTAGTTTTTGTTTACCATGTTGCCATTCCAAAAATTTGTCTACATTCTACGTAAAAAATTAATGAAAATACCACTTTTTTCCAAATTCATGTTGTGATAACTTTGCCGTTAATAAATTTTTTTTAATCAAATTTTGGTAGTTTACATTTGTAATTATTCTGAATTCAGTGGTATAGTCATATTTGAGAAAAAAATGCCTGATGTACTTTTGTCTTTTTTGACAAAGAAAAATTAACATAAAGGGCCTTGTATGTATGAAAATAGTAATTAAACTCTGTAGAAATTTTTGGCGGGTCAAAGTGACAGAAAATCAAAATGTTTTAACTTGTTTACGGTCTTCCCGTTATCCCACCCTGGTCCCACACACCGCTAGTGCCTCAGCTGACGGTCACTATACTTTAGATTGGAGCACAACCAAATTAAGCATTCAACAATTTACTGACAAAAAATATCACTAACTCCCGAGCTATTAGACAACAATATTTTTAAAACAATAATTTTTCTTGTTTCAAGATTCCAAACTCAAAGTTTACCATGCTTTCATATAAACATAGATTCAAAAGTTTTGCATCACCCTAAATCTCCGAAAAAAAAATGTGTATAAATGGATCAGAGATTAATTAAATTATTAGTTTCAATAAAAAAAATGTGTATATTTGTCAAAAATTTTTATTATCCAATAATAAACTTGCTTTAAACATAAAAAGTATTCTTAGAAATTAAATAAATTAAATACAAATTGATTCTTTTTAAAGAAAAGGTTAAGTGAGAACCTGCATGAGAACTTTTAATAAAGAGTATTTCCACCTCTAGAATTTATGCAATCTTGAAGTCGCCTGCCCATGCTGTTTACCAAATTATTGATATTCTGTTTGAGGAATATTTCGCCATTCTTCTTGGGCCGCATGAACATAAGCTCTTGTACACTCCTGGATGGATTTCTGCGTGCTGTCACTGCCCTGGCAAGCATGTCCCAAGCATGTTCTATAGGATTCATGTCAGGAGATAGGGCAGGCCAGTTCAAACGATTGATCCCTTCAGTTTCAAGATACTCATTTACAGCTCTGGTCCTATGAGGTCGGGCGTTATCGTCCATAAAAACGAAGGAATTGCCAACAGCTGCGCGCCACAGTCTCACGTGAGGATGTAGAATCTCTCTGAGATACCTATTACCAGTCATCGTTCCCTCCACATTAATTAATTCTGTGCGATCATTTAACATGATACCAGCCCAAAACATAGCACTTCCTCCTCTGAAGGGCGGCACGGGGCGAGCATGGGCAAGCTGAGCAGCTCTCGTTGGATCCCGCCACACACGTATTCGATGGCTATCTTGTACCAAACAAATCCATGTTTCGTCGGAAAAAAACACCGAATTCCAAAATTCTTCAGGCAATTCCGCGTGTTCTTGAGCCCACTGTAGTCGGCGAACTCTGTGCTCAGGTTGTAGTCTGGGCACTCTTATTGGTCGGCGACACCTCAAACCTGTCGCAAGTATTCGTCTTCGTGATGTCGAGATCGATACTTGAACTCCCAACGCATGTCTCATATCTCTTTGGAGTGCTGGTATTGCCATGGTCGGGTTTCTTCGGATAGTTAAGTGGATATAGCGGTTCTGCCGCTGATTAGTAACACGCCTTCTACCGCTTCTAGGTCTATCACGAAGAGGATTGGTCTGGAGATACCGGTTCCATACACGAGACACATCACTTTGCCAAACGCCAACTCTTTTTGCCACGAACCTTGGAGAATGACCTTCTTCAACTAAAGCCACTATTCTTGCACGGTCAATCTCACTTATGACTTGACGATTCATGTTTGCACTTAAAATCGTAAAAACCAAATGCCTCGAATGTTAAAATGATCGCACTAAAAATGTTATCTTACAAAAAAAACTGTAAACATCTGTATATTGCAAAAAATATGAAACATATTGAAATGGTAAACATTGATAAACAAGCCAACAACAAATTGTTAGCGAAAAAAAAATTCCTTCGCATCCGAAGAAGGCGATGCAAAACTTTTGAATCTATGTGTATTATTAAATCTGTAATCTATTTATCTAAAAATAACTTACTGCATTTTGAGAATATTGACCGAAATAGTTTCTATACCTCATCGATGTTTTAACAAAAATAAAATTCACACTATCGTCCACAACACATCGTAATAACAGCAAGACAAAATCATTTTGTGTTTTGTTTTGTTTTGTTTTCCTATACAGTGCGTCACCGAAATTTATTTTAAACATGAGATTGTCTCGAGTGGGGATGATAAAGATAGAGTCTTGTGTTGTTATTTTGTAGCTTCGTACAATCAACTTTTTTGTTTTAATATCATTCAGCTTTATCGCATTTCTAATGTAATTAATAAGGCATTACCATCGACAGAGGAATTTTAGTTTTGAACGTTTTATAATTAATTAATTAAAAAAACTAATGACTACTTTTTTACTTAATCACAGTTTCCTGTAACAATAATTGTCATATTCAAGTAAACTGTGTTATCAATAGATGTCAAGATTTAGTTTATTCAATAGCCTTGTTAGTGTGCGTCATCGTTTGTGACGTATATCCGGGTTTTTGGTATGTCGTTTATTTTATTTGCTATTTGGGGGACAATGGAAAAAGACGTAGGACACATTGCCGCTACGAAAGGTACGTCTGCTTCCTATTTTGACTGTTGTAATTTCTCCCGATTGATAGGTCGAGCTTGCGCGTAACCTAGACATCAACTAATCAAATTTATTAACTCAAAGATTGGGATTAACGTTTGTAATACATTTTAACGGTTCATTTTTGTGATATTTCGATTAGGATTAATCACAGACCTGCCTTTTCCATTTTTTCCAACGTAATTTGTTAGAAGAGCATTAAATTCTTTGTCATTATTTTAGAAAATTATAAAAATGCCGAGACACGTTTTGAATTGAGTTGTGCGTTATGTGAACATAAATGTAAATGTACAGGGTGATTCACGTAAGTATGCCTTAGTCGGTTTTTTTTTTAATGAAACACCCTGTATATTTGCATATTTTTGAAATCCTCTTAATGAACCGATTCCAACAAACTAAATAATGTATGGTCAATTATGAATTATACATGATGAAATTTTTATTTTCACAGTTATTAAACACATACATAAAATACCTGATGTATTTGATTTTAATACATTAAACTAAATACTCAAAATGTTCTCCACCTAGTTGTTGGCAATGGCACAGTCTCCTATAGTACTCCTCCTTAACTTTGTTTAAATTTTGAGGTGAAATATTCCGTATTTCTGTAGTTATCCTGTCTTTGAGGTCTACAATGCTAGTTTGTTGTGTTGCATATACTTTGTTCTAGAAATAACCCCACAGAAAAAAATTTTACGGCGTAAGGTCTGGCGATCTAGCTGGCCACTCAATAGTACCTCTTCGTCCAATCTATTTATTGGGGAAGACTTCATTTAAATAAGTTCTTACCATTAAAGCATAATGGGGTGTTGCTCCGTCTTGCTGGAACCAAACATTTTCATTCGGTAAGCTAGGATCTATTGCGTTGGGATATAAGTTTGCCAACGCAGGAATAACTTCATTTCTAAGCATATTTAAATATTTTTCAGCTGTCCAATTTACATCTATAGGACCAATAATATGGTCGCCTATGATACCGGCCCAAACGTTCACCTTTTGAGGGTACTGAGTATGTGTCTCACGCATCCAATTAGGATTCTCTGCTGACCAATATCTACAGGTTTGTTGGTTTACCTCTCCATTCAATGTGAATGATGATTCGTCTTCTGTTAACTCCTGCACAAAAGTTAATTTGTAGGGATGAAGTTTTTCTTTATGAAGACATCTTAGAACAGTTGTATGACTAACATTATTTTCACGGGCAATTTGACGTGTACTTGAAGTTGGATTCTCTTCACACTTAACAAAATATCCACTTTCACATCATCTTCAACGAAGTGTGGTTTTTTTTTCAATGATTTGACATGTCCAAGTTCTCTGAATTGTGCATGAATTTTAGACACAGTACTTTGTGAAATATTAGGCAATTCGGGATACCTGTGATTAAATAAGTTTGCCCCTTCAACTTGACTTATGCAGTTATCCCCGTACCCGATCATCATTAAAATCTCAATTCGGTGAGTCTCAGTTAATTATTCCATTGTTATGTCGACAAGGAAAGAGTGTTTGACAAAGATTTTACTTTTTCAGTATAAACTGTCAACACATCAACAACTGACAGCATAGAAAACAATCCACATTATTTACCGATTTTGTCTAATTATTGGCGTTTTTAGGCAATTTTTAGGTATTTATGATAAAATTCATGGGCGTAGCAGGTTTTGTTCAATATACAAATACGTCTAATAATTAGTTAGTTTAGATTTTTGATACATCCATATTTAGCTAATTTAAAAAAGTACCAATATTTAAAGTGTAATAAATAATTAATTTTAAAATTTCACCCTGTATAATTCATAATTGACCATACATTATTTAGTTTGTTGGAATCGGTTCATTAAGAGGATCTCAAAAATATGCAAATATACAGGGTGTTTCATTAAAAACAACAACACCGACTATGGCATACTTGCGTGAATCACTCTGTACATTTAAATTTATGTTCACATAACGCACAACTCAATTCAAAAGTTGACGTGTCTCGGCATTTCTTATAATTTTCTAAAATAATGACAGGAAGAATTTTATTCCATAAGTGGTTTCCACACTGTATGAACTCTAGTTAGTTATGGATATGGTAAAGTGTACTTTATACTTTAGGCATTGATTTTTTGTTAAGCAAAGTATTAATTTCAATATTTTAATACCTGATTACTGTTTTGAAAAGAAAATCATTAGGAAAATTGGAAATAAGATCGTGAAAAGCGCTTAATTACATCATATGTTAACTACGAGTCTAATAAGATTTATTACAATTCTCCAAATTGAACAAAATATTAGATCTGTTGCTGTTCTCTAATATACAGATTGGAACAAATTCTGTAACTTGATAAATAAAGGCTGATCGCAAAATTCCTGAAACACGTCAATTTCTATTTCCAACGGAGCATATTTATCACCAACAGATTTGTTTATATTTCTAATTATCTGGGGGGTCTATTACGACGAATAATATTTATGAATTGCGGAAATCTCAGCACGTTTTATTTTGTTTTCGATAAACTACCATTCATTATTATGTACATTGAATGTTGACATTTAAAATTAGTACTTGCGATCATCAAATGACTTGCAAGAAAACCATCCATTATTTTAGAAACCGCAAAATAAGTTTCGCTTTCTTCAAACCACATTCAATAATAATTATTGTTATTATAAAGAGTTTACATATTCAATTGTGGTTTTCCAAAAAGGATGCTTGTTGAAATGTGGTCACGGCTCCAGATCCGGGTAAAACTGAAATTTTATATCACTAATTTTGCAAAAGGTGCGACAAAAATAAATCCGAGAAAGATAAAGAGGGTGAGTGTAGGCTCACAGCACTTGGGCCACATGTGACCCATTGTACATCATTCCGAGGAGTTGTTCTCATAGGTCATCGTCCATCCTTCCCAGGAAGATAACTCCGGACATTCGCATAAGACATGCATAACAGTTTCACCTTCCTGTTCACACATCCTGCATAGAGGCTGGTCCACTAGACCCATAGTTTGGAGGTGTTTTCTTAGTTGACAGTGGTCAGTCAGAAATCCTGTTAAACGTAGGTTTTTCCTGGGAGAGTGTGAAGACTGCTAAGTCGAGGCGCAAGCCGAGACCTAGCAACTCCAGGAATTATTTAGCTCAGGTTGAAGGTAAGGAAGATAACTAGACTAACCAGGACAGACAACTGATTGTAAAATAAGAAATGGAAATCGAGAGAGTCTAGAAAATTGTTTGTTTCTGTCCTTAATGTCGCAATTTTCAATATTTTTATTGAATTTATGGTTATTTTAATTTCAGGAAGTGCATTTTCAATTCATTTAGAAATATAATGGAGCAATTACAAAATACAATACAATTAATTTTACCGATTTGAGCGGGAAGTATATGTACAGAAAAAAATTGCTATAACCTTTAACGTTGATTTAAATTCTTAGGTGTAACACACGCTTTTACCGCGCGAAGAACAGGAAGAAATGTTGGTAAATTCAAGTTGCTTCCGTTCACATTAGTTAGTTTTTATACGGGGTGTGACCGAAACTAATATAATTTGTAGAATGTCCGGAGAAATCTAATTATGTATATAAGTAATTATTTTAAGTTGGATTAAAAATGTCTGATAATGTCAACTGTCATAAAATGGTCTTAATCCACAAAGTTTAATAGCTACAACGTTCTAGATTATTATTAATGGTTTTATAACATTTTGGTATATTTTTATTTTATCTTCTGTAAGTTCCTTGTGGCATTACTTATTCTTTTTTTTTCTTATTTTTTGGGGATTAAACCATAATAATGTTTTTTATTTTTTATTTCGACGTTTCGGTAGCGTTCCAGCTACCGTTGTCAAGATTAACTAGTAATAAATTAATTTTTGGTCCCTATTTGGTACAACGAAAAAAATATGACAACTAGACAATCAATAATATTTTGAAGTTTAAGACTACAAAACTTTGTTATCAAATTTTATTAAAGTCCATTCATAGTAGATCACACCTCTGGTAAAATGTGAAATAAAATATCTTATTTTATGACATTCTAACGATATGATAGTCTACAAGAAATGGAATCCAGTGAAGTGCACGTTCTAGGAACGGTTTTTATTGGGATAGCGCTTTTTTTTCGCTTAATTTGGAAATGTTGTTAGTAAAACGCGTTTGTTGTTACTTTTTTGTGTACGATTATTATTCAAAATATGTATAACTCAGTTTGGTGATTTTGTGTATTGAAATGTGTATCGATTTACAACCATTCCAATGATAAATCATAAGAAAACCTGGATAAAAACTTATGATGCTATCCTGATAACGCAGGTAATTGATTATTGGAAATTTCTTTTTCTAACATTAGTAACCAAATTTGACTACATTCGGCTGAAATACTAGCTACACATTTATCTGCATTTAGTTGTATCAAAGCACTTTCTTTGAGTTTTCGTCTTTTATTATTGTGCTCTTTCAATATTATTTTTGTCGAATCCCATTGAATTTTATGCCCCTCTTTATTTTATTTTATTTAATTTTTCTTTGTTTATGCAGATTTTCAAGCTTCATTCAGTGAAAAAACTTGTTTTTCATTGCACTCATTTTACTAGAGCAATTTTGTCATTATGTCAAACATAAATATTAAAATCTACGCCATTAGGAACAGCCTAAATAAGACATTTTTTGGTTTTGCATGGACGTAGAAAAATAATGTATGCAACTGTTGCAAAAAGTGTTTATTTCACGTGACGTAACTCAGCCTAACGGCCTCGTTGGACAACACGCTGTACTTGCTGCATAAATAACTATTAATTTTTTTTTTCTATATTATACCATATTTTCGAAAATCTATCAAATTATTTACAGTGCAGTATTACTACTCAAAATAAAACTATTAAAAAAATACTGTTGTTCAAAAATCAACCTAAAAAATGGTAATTTCAGCCTTCAAATAAACCCGCGACAAATGTTTCTTGTATGCCACTGGTAATACTAATGACAACTTTCATCGAATATTGGCAATAAATCCTTTTGTTTTAAAGGATTATTAGTAAATTTGTGGTTTTATATGCACTGATTGGGACTCCCTACAATCTACAGATACTTTGACCTTGAAATAACTAACTTCAACAAAAATTTAGAATTGTTTTTTTAGAGATAATTTATATTTTAATATATATATTTGGGAGAGAAAAAAATTGCTATAGGTAATAAAATTTTACCCTTAATAGAAATAATCGTATATTTATATTTCTCGAGGACCATGTTTGAATAAGCGTAATATATTTTTAATTCATTTATTCTCATCATTGTTTTCCATATTCGGGATATTCCAAAAGTGTAAACTTAACTAATTTTCCACTGGTGCTTTTATGGAATAAATTATTCGAATCAAGTTACATTGTAATTTAATTTAAATCTGCTAATACAGAAATTATAAAGTCTAAAGAATGCGAAAAGTAGATGATAAAGGAGCTGAAACTTATAATAGATTATATTTCATGTGAAATTTGTCCTTTAATCCTGTCGTTAACGAGATATGGGTTTCTAAAGTTGGATATTAAAAATAATTTTTCATTGTTCATCATACAGATGGCGCTACAAAGAAATCTGCACCACTTCTTTACGTCAGGTAATGTTTGAGCGACCAGGGGTCGCGACGCAAAAGATCTGACCGCTACGTTACGTTGCTTCGTTATGTGCCCTGCTTGCGTGCGTGTGCTCTCTCCTGAGTCTCCCTCTCGTTTACGAAGCAGCTATTCATATGCTTTGGCCGGGAATCGAACCCCGGTCGCCCGCGTGGAAGGCGAGCATTCCACCACTGTACCACCGATGCTATATTAAAATTTTATGCAAAGCTGGTATTCGCCGTGCTGGTGATCTACTTGAATTTGTTCGGATAAATTTTTACTATTATTTCCATAATTTTTGTTGCGCGATTGATCTTTTTTGTTTATTTACAGCATCGGTTGTCAGGACGGTAGGTTGTGTGTACTGTTTTCAAAGTTTAACACTTCGGTGAGTGATTTACTTACCGTTCAGACGTCGAAAAGTAATAAATAGCATCATAAAAACAATTTCACCAAAATGCAAAATATATTTTAAACTGATCGAGAATTATAAATGTCACTTTTGACATTTTGTTCATTTCGAAGAAATTTTAATTATTTTATTCGGAATTTATTTCAATACGATCGCGCAAAAAATGGTATAAGTATCTCGAACGTTAAGGATAATTACAACGTGTGAATGTAGATTCCTCTCGTAAAATTGGACAAAATGATATGAGGATTAAGGGGTCTAGCACATTTACTTTTCGAAATACAGGATGTTGAAATTTTGAAAACTTGAATGGATGGATAAATTGATTTAACATTTGGCAGGTTGTTTTTAAATGTAAAAGGGCATATTTTGATAGAAATAGTAGTTTGTGCAACTAGTGTGGATATGATGGCCATATCGCACGAGGACGAAGTTTAAGCACGACGCGTAGGCGGAGTGCTCAATCGTTCAAGTGCGATATGGACAATCCACACGAGTCGAACAGCATATTTTTTTCTACGACCCACTTAAGAAAAAATCTAGAAAATAAAAATGTCTATGAACTGTAATATAACTTCAAATTGAAAATTTAACAATTCAATTTCATGTTCCCACTAATTTTTTTGTGGTAAACGTACAGTTCTTGAATGTCCAATTTGTATAATGCTACGGTTTCCCTTTTTAAATATACGATGCTGTTATAAGTAGATGTTGCCAGTCGGACTCCCTCATGAAGGGTACCGTACCATTATCTATAATAATGAATATTCTGCTTAATATTTCAAACGTCTACCTGTTGTCGTTATTAATATCAAGCAGAATAATTATTTAAAAATAAAATTAACAATAAAAAAAAACTTATTCACGGGGAATCGAACTCGGGTCTACCGCGTGAGAGTCTGGTTTGCTTACTACTCGACCACCGAGCAATATGCAAATTGTTTATCTATAACGTCAAATGTATTAAATAATTTTTGCTTAAAAGGAACTAAAGTTCCTACCGTGTGTCCCGCGACACGCTCTACCTTTTTTTATTATTTATCTGACAAGAGTAGTTTGTAACGTCAAAACTTTTATTCGAACAATATTTAACAATGTCAAATTTATAGATTAAAATGGAAAGTGCCGTTGGTATTGTTTGAAATATTAATATTTCGATTTTTCAAATCTTAGTAAATGGTATTTAAAATGATACTATTGACATTCACAGACCTCAATAAGGTTGAACTTCCATCAAAATACAAGTTAGTTTATGTTTTTCTCATTTCCATGACAACGCAAGGTATACATCATATACATATACATCATAGTTTATGTTACAGCTCCTAATAATGTAGATGATTCAAAAACAGAATCAGAGCAGCCTGCCAATCTGTTACACCAGAAAGTATTGAAGCAGCATGCACAAGAAATTTACTCAGTAGATTTGAATGCTCCATTAATGAAGGTGGACATCAATTGGAGCATCAACTGTAGTAAAAGTGTTATTGTTTTTCAGCTGTATTTGTTTTTCAAATAAAAGACTTTATAAAAATTATTTTGTCGTTTCTAATTACCCAACACAAAAAATAGGTATCACCGAATTAGTATAAGAGAGGCCTTTAAAGCAGTGGAACAATATACAGGTTGTCTCATTGAAATTTATAAAAATTATACCACGTGACCCGAAACGTGACTTTGTAGCAATTAAAATCTGAAGAATTGTTAAAAAATTCCATTTAAGTATCAAATATGAACTGTTAAAATCAAAACACTTACTATACTATTAAAACATTCACTTTGAAGATATATTTTTGTCCAAGAACTTATCTTTCCACACACAACAAGCATAACTTAACCTTATATTTTGTAATTCTGTAAGCAAATGTTGAATTTTCACTCATGGTAAAAATTAGACAATCTGCTAACTTGATTTTACTTTTCTGTATGCATAATAGGATTTAAAACATAGACGTCAAGGTATGGATAATTTGGATTCAGAGAATTAATAGTTATGTCACAAATATAAACATTTCTAGCAAAGAATGGACTAGTAACTATTTTGCTATGAAGCCTTATACGCTTTGTTCATAACTTAGTCATAATTATGTTAAGAATTTTTTTATCATGTTTCACATATCTAGCATGAAACATCTATAGGCATGTAGGTGCCTACTGATAGCGTTAACTAAGTATTCGCATAATTCAATTTGGAAAAACCTTTGAGGCTATTTAAATTTTAATATAAATACCTATAATGGAATTGAAATCGCACTTTGAAGATTCCCTTATTATAATGGAATTTATTCTTTTTTCTATCGGTTTTAGGGAAATAAGAGTAAAAAAAGTTTTAAAATTTCAAATAATTTTCTTCCACAAATCTCAATTTCAAAAAAAATTTTCATATTAAATTAAGTAAGGGTTGATACTTTAATTTCATATAATCTAGGAGGGATGTTCAAAATATTCATTGCTAGTCATCGATATTATGAAGTGTCGTTTTCATTTCTGTTTATATTTGGAAAAAAATAGAAAGGCAATTTTACTCATCATTTTTTAGGGGTGATATCTCAGTGAGGGGTGGAAAAGGAAATGTTAACATAGTTCTTATTTTTATGCCATCAATCATGAATATTTTCGCATAAATTCAGTATATTTTTCATATTTTCTTAAATATTTCTCAATATTTTCCACATTTTCTTAAATATTTCTCAATATTTTCAATAATTTCTTGAATATTCCCCAATATTCTCCACATTTCCTTAAATATTTCTTGTTATTTTCCACATTTTCTTAAACATTTCTCAATATTTTCCACATTTTCTCAAATATTTCTTAATATTTTCGATAATTTCTTCAATATCTCTTAATATTTTCCACATTTTCTTGAATACTTCTTAATATTTTCGATAATTTCTTAAATATTTCTAAATATTTCCAATAATTTCTTTAGTATTTCTGAATATTTTCCACATTTTCTTAAATATTTCTCAATATTTTCCACATTTACTTAAATATTTCTGAATATTCTCCACATTTTCCCAAATATTTCTTATTATTTCCCACATTTTCTTCAATATTTCTCAATATTTTCCACATTTTCTTAAATATCTCAGTATTTTCCACATTTTCTTAAATATTTCTCAATACTTCCCACATTTTCTCAAATATTTCTCAATATTTTCGATAATTTCTTGAATATTTTCTCAATATTCTCCACATTTTCTTAAATATTTCTTGATATTTTCCACATTTTCTTAAATATTTCTCAATATTTTCCACATTTACTTGAATATTTCCCAATATTTCCCACATTTCTTGAATATTTCCCAATATTTTTCACATTTTCTCGAATATTCCTCAATATTTTCCACATTTTCCTAAATACTTCCTAATATTTCCGATAATTTCTTAAACATTTCTTAATATTTTCAATAATTTCTTAAGTATTTTTTAATATTCTCTACATTTTCTTAAATATTTCTCAATATTCCCCACATTTTCTCAAATATTTCTCAATATTTTCCACATTTACTTGAATATTTCTCAATATTTTCTACATTTTCCTAATATTTTCCACCTTTTCTTAAATATTTCACAACTTTTTCCACATTTTCCTAAATATTTCTCAACTTTTTCCACATTTTCTCAAATATTTCTTAATATTTTCCACATTTTCTCAAATATTTCTTAATATTATCCACATTTTCTCAAATATTTCCCATATTTTCTTGAATATTTCTCAATATTTTCCACATAATCTTCAATATTTTCGCTACAATTCAATATTTTCAATTTCCTTATCTATCAAGAATATTATTTTCACTCACATTGTGGTTTTTCCATTTGTTATAAAACAAATGATTGTTAATTACCTTTTTTTTATCATTTAATTATAATGTTTATAAAAATTTTGATTTCTAACATGCATACAATTAAAACAAATTAATTTCACTATCTGGTAATTAAATTTAATTTTTTTTCGTATTAAAAAATCTTTTTTCAACCAGCATGCGGAAAAGTCCACTTTTCAACACACTTTTTAGTGAGGAAAGATTCACTTTTCCAGTTTTTAGGGGGTATACTGACATTTGAATATTAAAAATATTTGTATGTTTGTAGTTCACCAAATGACCGAAAAATTGAGAAATTTATTAGAATTCTGCTATAATAATTTTTTTTTAAATAATAATTTTTCAATTGCCCTGGTATAAACATCATCAAATGAATAATAATTGATTTGTTGATAAGTATTTAATAATAAATGTTTCCTTATGTTAACTTTTGGGTTTTTTCCGCATGCTAGTAGAAATAAATAGTGTACCTAACACGTGCGGAAAAGTATCACATACCGCACTAGTTAGGTAAACCACTATTTTGTCTGCAAGCTACCTATTATACACATAGATTCAAAAGTTTTGCATCACCGTAAATCTCCGAAAAAAAAATGTGTTCATTATAAATGGATCAGAGATTAATCAAATAATTAGTTTCAATAAAAAAAAACGTGCATATTTGTCAAAAAATTTTATTATCCAATAATAAACTTGCTTTAAACATAAAAAGTACTCTTAGAAATTAAATAAATTAAATACAAATTGATTCTTTTTAGAGAAAAGGTTAAGTGAGAACCTGCATGAGAACTTTTAATAAAGAGTATTTCCACCTCTAGAATTTATGCAAGCTTGAAGTCGCCTGCCCATGCTGTTTACCAAATTATTGATATTCTGTTGATGAATATTTCGCCATTCTTCTTGGGCCGCATGAACAAGCTCTTGTACACTCCTAGGTGGATTTCTGCATGCTGCCACTGCCCTGGCAAGCATGTCCCAAGCATGTTCTATGGGATTCATGTCAGGAGATAGGGCAGGCCAGTTCAAACGATTGATCCCTTCAGTTTCGAGATACTCATTTACAGCTCTGGTCCGATGAGGTCGGGCGTTATCGTCCATAAAAACGAAGGAATTGCCAACAGCTGCGCGCCATAGTCTCACGTGAGGATGTAGAATCTCTCTGAGATACCTATCACCAGTCATCGTTCCCTCCACATGAATTAATTCTGTGCGATCATTTAACATGATACCAGCCCAAAACATAGCACTTCCTCCTCTGAAGGGCGGCACGGGGCGAGCATGGGCAAGCTGAGCAACTCTCGTTGGATCCCACCACACACGTATTCGATGGCTATCTTGTACCAAACAAATCCTTGTCTCGTCGGAAAAAAACACCGAATTCCAAAATTCTTCAGGCAAGGCCGCGTGTTCTTGAGCCCACTGTAGACGGCGAATTCTGTGCTCAGGTTGTAGTCTGGCACTCTTATTGGTCGGCGACACCTCAAACCTGTCGCAAGTATTCGGGCTTCTTCGGATAGTTAAGTGGATATAGCGGTTCTGCCGCTGATTAGAAACACGCCTTCTAAAGCTTCTAGGTCTATCACGAAGAGAATTGGTCTGGAGATACCGGTTCCATACACGAGACACATCACTTTGCCAAACGCCAACTCTGTTTGCCACGAACCTTTGAGAATGACATTCTTCAACTAAAGTCACTATTCTTGCACTGTCAATCTCACTTATGACTTGACGATTCATGTTTGCACTTAAAATCGTAAAAATCAAATGCCTTGAATGGTAAAATGATCGCACTAAAAATGTTATCTTACAAAAAAAAACTGTAAACATCTGTATATTGCAAAAAATATGGAACATATTGAAATGGTGAACATTGATAAACAAGCCAACAAAAAATTGTCATCGCAAAAAAATTCCTTCGCATCCGAAGAAGGTGATGCAAAACTTTTGAATCTATGTGTATAAAACAGATAGTCTCATATTCCCGACTCTTGTTGTGTTTCAGATCTTTCTGTTTACTATTTAGTTTCTTCGAAATCAATTGCAAAACTTCAATACGTTTCAACGTCAAAAGGCGAACACAATTTTTATCTTTCACATTAGATTTCGGAGAATTATAAGAATTTTTTTATTTAAAAATTATTTTTCAATATTGTATAATTTTTCTATTACTTATACTAATTTGGAATTTTCTTGAAGTTCAATGATAAATAGAGATCATATTTTAATTATTAATTAATAATAAGCTATTATTTACATACATTACAATAATTTAATTAGAATAAAAAGATATTGAGAAGATGAGTAAAGGTTATTGGGATGACATTGCATGTTTAATTAGTTTTAATTCGAAAACTTGCTATGGTATAATTAATTAACAATTTATAGAAATTTTTTTTAATTTGCATAATAGGAATTATATTCTTAATAATTCGTAATCGTATGCATTGTTTATCACGTATACCTGCTCCCTTTATCAAGTTACCTACTTCGAATTATTTCAAAGCTTCTATATACAGGGTGTCACAAAATTTCAAGTTTCTAGCTCCACAGAAAAAAATAAAAACTCAATTTTAGTCACCACCTTTTAAGGGTGATATCTCCGAAAGGGGTGAGATGAGGAAATTTCCCTTCCTTTCTCACGCTGAGGGTGCTCTAAATATTCTAATATTAGGGTATCTGCTTCCCTTAATGATCTAATATTTATAATATTTACTCGTAAAGTCCAATCTTCTGCTTCGCATTCCTTCCCTTTCAAACACCAGCAGATTCCGGCATATTCGTTCAATATAGCCACAAAAATCGTTGGCCTTTAAAAAAACCTATCGTAAAAGTTATAAACAAGTGAGATTATTTCTTTCGATTATTCTCCTCTAATGATATAGTCGTTGAAATGATTATTATTATTATTTTCCATGGAACATATGATTACCCAGTGCACTACCGTGGTTACAATAATTTAATGTTACGCAATAAAATGGAAAAATGAGGTAAACGTATATGTGCACTTTTTTAATAAGAACGACCTTGACAATGAACTTAACATCAGATGAAATTTACATGATCGTTGAAATGGAATAAATATAATCACAGATTAAACATCGTCATGAACTATTATGAAAATTGCCGAGTGTGCTGGTAATTATATTTGCAACGATTATGCTTATTTTCATTGGGTAAGTAGATCCTGTAGTTAGAGTTGGTCCTTACGAAGGTCAATACGTATGGGAATTGTGTATTGATAAAGTTTTGCTATAGACTTTGCGAAAAAATGTTGGTTGTGGGGTTTTGGCAGCTAAAAACTGCTTTTTTCCAAAAAAATATAAAATTTTGGTAGTTTTTGCACAAAAATAGTTTATTTTTTTCGAATTTTTTCAATAGAAAATACCCTTTTTTCCTAGATATTTATGCCAATGATAAACATCGTTTCCCTCAGTTTTCCTTCAGTTCGCCTCAGGTAATCAGTGCTTTTTACCTAAAAGGTTTTTTGGGTACCCCATAACAATGCTAGAGTTTTGTGGTGATACTTCCCCTAAAAATGGGGGACTTTTTCACTAAAAATCGTAGGTTTTTTTGAGAATTGTTTTTCAAAAAAACTCCCACTGTAATAGCGCCACTGGTGAACTGCTTTTTACCACAAAAATAGCTGCTATTTTCTTTCCTTAGAAAGTACCCCTTTTTTCCTAGATATTTTTGAAGTTCGCCAATGATAAACATTATTCCCCCCCCCCCAAAATGCTAGTTTTTTGGTAGTTTAATAAATAATACCCTCTTCATATAAATTTTTGAAGTATGCCACTGCTAAACAGCGTTTTCTTACTGAAAATTGTTAGTTTTTTGGGAATTTTTTCAATAAAAGGCAAACTGCTTTTTCTCCAAAAAAATAGTTTCTACTTTTGGTACTTTTTGCACCAAACATTTTCCCCATAATAATGCTAGTTTTGTGATGATGTTTCCCCCTAAAATGATAGTTTTTGGTTTTTTGGGGATTTTTCCAATAAAAGTATTAGATTTTTTGGGGAGTTTTTCATAAAAACTAGATATTTTCTAAGCTCACCAATGATAAACAGTATTTCCCCCCCTCCCTTTTTACATACATTTTTGAAGTATGCCACTGGTAGCGTTTTCTTACTGAAAACTCTTAGTTTTTTGGGAATTTTTCACTAAAAATTAAAGTTTTTTGAGGAAGTAATAGGTTTTTTTTGGGATATGATATTTCTTAAACTCCTACTATAACTTTCGTGGAATGCCACTGGCAAACTGCTTTTTTCCAAAAAAAAATAATTTCTATTTTTGGTTCCTTTCGCACAAAATATTTTCCCCATAACAATGATAGGGTTTTGTGGTGATGTTTCCCACTAAAAATGATATTTTTGGGGGGACTTTTCCACCAAAAATCGTAGGTTTTTTTTGGAAAGTCTTCTTCAAAAAAAACTCCCACTGTAATAGCGCCACTGGTAAACTGCTTTCTACCACAAAAATGGTTGCTATTTCCTTTCTATAGAAAATACCCCTTTTTTCCTAGATATTTCCAAAGTTCGCCAATGATAAACAGTATTTCCTCCCCAAAAAATGCTAGTTTTTTGGTAATTTAATAAATAATACCCTTTTTACATAAATTTTTTAAGTATGCCACTGGTAAACAGCTGCTTCTTACCAAAAATTCTTAGTTTTTTGGGAATTTTTCCCTAAAAAATTAAAGTTTTTTGGGGATTTTTCCAATAAAAGTAATAGGTTTTTTGGGGAGTGTTTTTCAAAAACAAACTCCTACTCTGTAATAGCACCACTGGTAAACTGCTTTTACCACAAAAATAGCTGCTATTTTGTTTCCATAGAAAGTACCTCTTTTTTCCTAGATATTTTCTAAGCTCGCCAGTGATAAACAGTATTCCCCCCCCCCAAAATGCTAGTTTTTTAGTAATTTAATAAATAATACCCTTTTTACATACATTTTTGAAATATGCCACTGGTAGCGTTTTCTTACTGAAAATTCTTAGTTTTTTGGATATTTTTCCAATAAAAGTAATAAATATAAAGGGTTTTTTAGGGATTTTGTTTTTTCTCCTACTATAACTTTCGTGGAGCGCCACTGGCAAACTGCTTTTTTCCTAAAAAATAGTTTCTATTTTTGGTACATTTTGCACAAAACATTTTCCCCATAACAATGCTAGCAGGGACGTATATAGGGGGGGGTTTGGGGGTTCAACCTCCCCCAAAGAAAATACAATAATTTCTTTTACTTGAAAAATTGCTTTAAATGCGTGGCACTCGATTTTTTTGCCTTTGGCGGCGCCTTCAATAAAGCTTTCTCTTTCTGAACCTATCAGATGAAAAAAACCAAACCCCCCCCCCCCATGAAAAAGCTATAGCTACTTGACTGAATGCTAGAGTTTTGTGGTGGTGTTTTCCACTAAAAATGATAGCTCTTGGGGGTCTTTTCCACTAAAAATCATAGGTCTTTTTTGGGAATTGTTTTTCAAAAAAAAAACTCCTACTATAATAGCGCCACTAGTAAACTGCGCAGAACAGTTGATAAACTTGACGTGGCTACTTCCCATGCGAAACGGAGTCTACACTAATATGTTATAATTTAATATCCAGGATCTTATTTTTATGAATTTCTAGAAAATTCTATCCAATAATCTGTTAATACAGTAAAAAAAATTCAAACTATCGTAAATCGCGTGTTATATTATGTGTAGTTTGGAATAAAGAACCATTTTCTCAGTCACCCATGCGGAAATTGATATTACGGAAATTTTCGCAAAAACTGTCCAGTAATATTATTAAAATAAAAAATTTAATATTATGCAATTAAAATCCACCATTTCCATGTCAAATTATGATATAATTAAGGGATATCTATTGCGTTCTGCTTATAAATCTATTAACTCATCAACAACTAAATTCAACGTTTACGAGGGGTATAAAAACAGTTTAATACCAAAATTTTCCTCTGTAACTACTTTATTTTATATTAGTACCTTCTAATACCATAGCGATACTACAGAAAGAGACAACAAGCCGGCTCGGAGCCTAACAGCGTCTAAGAGAGAAATGTTAGGTTAGGTACTTAGGTGTGTGGTGAGTTGCCCTCCACTGCGACTCGCAATAGTCTATTGTGGCTCTGCTGTTTCATCATCTTCCAGACAAAGTTTTAACATATGATGATTCAGATGACAGTGGCCTGTTAGACAACGTAGGTCATGTCTGCCATAGTATTAACATTTGTTTGGAGACATTCTTCGAAGGATGTATAAAAGCCTTTGAATCAACCAGTTCTGGCGTAGGAGATAGCCAGACGGGTAGAAGCACGGGAAATTTGAAAGTTAAACTTGAAGTAACGCGGTTCGATTTCCCGCTGTGGTGTTTTCAGTATTAGAAAGTGTTATGTAGTAGGCTTAGGCTGTCTTTCTTTAATAGCTTCAAAGCTATACAGGGTGTCCCAAATAAGAGTGACTGATTTTAAACATAAATGCCCAGCTTATTAATTGCTCCAAAGAGATGGGGTTTTCACTATTTTCACTAGTTTATTAAAGAGATTTTTTTAGGCTTGGCTGGCATTTCATCTCATCAACACAGGGTGTTTTACTAATGTTGGTCAAATTCAAAGGGGAGAATATGTATTTTTTTCAATGGAACAACCTATAATAATTGATCTTATTCCAAAAATGTATAGTTTTCTATTTTTTGTTTCATTAACAACAAAGATATTCGAGGTTCCATGTAGTAGTACATTTTTAATTAGTAGTTTCATATGAACATATTTTAATGCCTAAAATCAACTCATGCTGTGACCATTTGACGCATAACAACAAATTCATTGAAAGAAATTGGTTTTTGGGAACCCCATATTCTACAATTATGTTTGTTACACATGCCATTCATGTGAAACGTTGCTTCATCAGACATAATTCATAATCAATTGGGTTCGTTTCTTAATAAGTCAAGTAAAGTCTCACATACCATTACTCGTTTTTCATAATCTGACTCGTACTATTTTTGATAAGTCTGAATTTTGTATGGAGTTAGTCTTAAAATTTCTAGGCATCTTTGAACGTCACTCTTGCTAAGCTCTAAAATTCCAGCAATTTTTCTAATTGAAATTTTATGATCGTTATTATGTGGCACTTCATTAATTGACATCTTGCAACTTGTTTAAAAGACCATCATTATTTCTTGGTTTGTGTGCAATGCAACCAGTTTCGATAAATTGTACGTACACTTTTTCAATTATATTCACTGACGGTGGATTTTTCATAAATTTCCTTGTGGATATCCTCCTTGTTTGAAATATTGATTTCGTTTCTGCATAAATTATTGCAGTTTGAGCTTTTTTACTCACTGTACAGATCATTCCGAAACCGACTTATATGCCTTAACAAAATTACTATTGTCAAAATTGCTGATTTTGTTGTTATGCGTCAAACGGTCACAGCATGAGTTGATTTTAGGCATCAAAATACGTTCATATGAAACTACTAATTAAAAATGTACTACTACATGAAAATTCGAATATCTTTGTTGTGAATGAAACAAAAGATAGAAAACTATACATTTTTGGAAAGGAGAATGATTGCTCTTTCGAATGAGATCAAAAATTATAGGATGTTTCATTTAAAATAATAAATGTTCCTCCCTTTGAATGAGACCAACATTAGTAAAGCACCCTGTGTTGATGAGATGAGACGCCAGCCAAGCCTAAAAAAATCTCCTTGATAAACTAGTGAAACTAGTGAAAACTCCATCTCTTTGGAGCAATTAATAAGCTGGGCATTTATGTTTAAAATCAGTCACTCTTATTTGGGACACCCTGTATATAGAGTTCGGCAAAAGTCCGGGACTTGACAAATATCGCAGAAAATATGAACTTTTCGGAAAATTTTTATTTTACTGCAACTTAAACTATAATTTGGAAATATTTTGAAACATACAGGGTCTTCCAATAAAGTGTGGCGTATCAAAGTTATATTTTTTCTTATGGAACACCCTATATTTTATTGCATTTTCTGATTGCCCCTGAAAATATGATACTTCTTCATAATGGTTCCCTATACCTAAATACAGAGGGTTCCGAGTTATGCTGCCTTTTTTAAAAATGTAAACTTTTCGAAAAAAATTAATAATTCATTGATATAACAAATTCTGGCAAATTTTCTCTTACATCTAAATAGTTGGACATTCGTGGAATGTATTCCATGGTTGAGTACTAAATATCTCTTTACAGGGTGTTCAGAGTTTTCAGTTTCATTATTAGATCATTCAATGTGCAGTATCAGGTTTATTTTATTTTATTTATGATCTTGGCATAGTTTTTGTAAGAAACTGAATAGACAACGTTTCAAGCCTGCAGAAAATATAGGGTTCTGCTATCATATACCGAGTGGTTGAAAAGATTTAGCCACTCTCACAGAAAAATCACTATCCACTTAGAGACATTCTATGAAATAACAAAAAGCAAAGAAGTTTCACACAATACGAGAATTATGTTAAAGATTGGTTTAATTATTATTATTTAGAACACTAAAATACAACATGAATAAAAACGGAACTAACAACAAACAACTAAAAGTAATAAACTTCTTGTTTTTTGTTATTCCATAAAATGTCTAAGTGGATACTGATTTTTCTGTGAGAGGAGTGGCTATATCTTTCTAACCACTCGGAATAGGATAGCACAACCCTATATTTTCTGAAGGCTCAAGACGTGATCTATTGACTTTCACACAACAATTATGCCAAGATCATTAGTTTGAAATTTAAGAGATGTTTTAAAATCGTCTTAGCATAAAATTTAAGAAAATTGTAAATTGCACGAAAAGTATAATACCTAGGTATAGGACACCCTCATACCATTCGAAAGACGACATTTTTTTGAATATGATGAAGTATCAAAATACAGGGCACTCCATTTAAAATAAGTCTGATACTGCACATTGAATGATCTAATAATGAAACTGAAAATTCTGAACACCCTGTAAAGAAATATTCAGTACTCAATCGTGGAATACATTCCACGAATGTCCAACTATTTAGATGTAAGAGAAACTTTGCTAGAATTTGTTATATCAATGAATTATCAATTTTTTTTCGAAATGCGATATTTGTCCGGTCCTGTACTTTTACCGAACTCTGTATACACAGAATAAGACATCTGATCGTCTGTCTCTTCTCCTCTCACCGGAGCTCAGACGGACACAGCGGCTGTCTCTATCAGTATTACCTCTATTATCAATACACGATTTAATTAAAAGTTTGTCTCTAAATATATACGCAACTTTATTTTATATTAAATTTTTTTCAATTCCACTTAACATGCTTCAAATTGTATTCGAATTTTATAAAATTATTTGTCCATGAACATGAACTACAACAGTGGTCGATCCGTTCGTTGGTAGCAGGTACTATTATAGTTTAAAGGTCAATTTTAATAAGGCATAATTTAATTTTTAATACTATGAACTTACATTTGATGAGTTTAATTGTTTTTCCCACATGCATGTAATCAGATCAATTAGGCATATAGGTAATGATTCGAATAAATATAATGTTGTTGAACATTTCCTTTATTGAAAGATTTGTATTGATTGTTTTTCCGGGATTAAGCTCATAGAGCCGATCTACAAGTTATGTTGTCCCTTCTAGGTAGAATGGTTGATTAAATATTGCAGATCATACCGACCCCGTTCAACTTAGAAGTGTCAGTTAATGTCTGTCGGGGCATATAGTCCGAGAAGTAGTTGTTTCTTCTGAGTGAACGGAATCTAATTTTTCCTGTGAAAAATAGAAAAAACACAATGCAAAATTCGAGCCAGATTTTGGTTGTCACCAGCACTCACGCTTCTTGTTAAAATATTACGTGTTTTTTCGTTGTTTTTTTGATATTTTTCGGAAAAATTAGATGCCCTTATGATATTACTTATGAAAAAATAAAATATCAGTCAAACTGCGAGGGAAGAGTTTATGAAATAAAGACGTTTTCTGTACATTCCCCTTTCCCAACGGGTCTTTTTACCCAAAGTTGGCCCCACAAACGGGCTCTTTCAGCGCTTGCGCATTCGTGCGTCTTCCGTTTAACCGGTTTGACATATCAGCGCATTATTGGGCTCTTTCAATATTGAATTTTATGCCCCTCTTCCCAAACATGTTTACAAATACCAGACTTAAAGAACTCTCTATCTCTGATATATTTTTTATGTTCACTTATTCGGACTTTCAATGGTCCAGATGTTTCACCTAAATAGAATTTGTCGCATTCACAAGATATCTGATATATGCAATTTTTTGAAGATTGTTCTTCATTTTTTGGTTTTGTTTTTTTGTTGGGATGGTGTATTCTGTGGTCTGACTGACAAGCACATTGTCAGTTTTCGATATATTATGAACGTACTCGTTATGTCACCAGTCATTTTTGGTTGAGCGCGAATTTCAAACTAATGGAATCTTTATTCGAATAATTTTATCTTGATAGGTAATTTCAAGCAGCGAATATGTTAAAGACAATCTCCGGGGTATACAAAATTATGTTGCACAAGTTTTTGTTGAACTAATAACCCTGAATTCTCAAAATATTTGAATTTGTCCATTGTTAACCTAGGTTAATGATATAAAAAATTATCAACCACAAATAGAGAAATTCAACTTCTCAGTTGGGTAGAAGAAGCAATGATTGTCAACTTCACAGCTAGTAGTGGAAAAAAAAATATATATACAGGGTACTCACGATTTTGCCAGAGCCAAACTCCCAAACCTTGGGAATCCTCTTCAGCATTTTCCTGAAATAAAAAATAAATTCATTAATATCATTAAAATCGACTAAATAATAATCACTTAATTTCAAAATCAATAAAAAAATAACCACATAATTTCAAGTTAAATTCGCATTTGCTATTTAAGTATTATTTACAATTTAAATTTATATCTGTAAATACTTATTCTGTATTCATGTATGTACCGTTAATTTCCCACTTTCTTAAATTAAAACAAACATACCTTGATCTATTTTTCTATTATTGTCTGCTGTAAAGGTCAATATCAAGGTAGCATTATAGTATTCTTTCACGATATTTCAATCAGTTTCTCATGGTGTACAATTTAATATCATGCTAGGTACATGCTGTGATACAATTTACATAAATATGTATAAATATCAAGCACATGTATTTAAGATTATTTTAATTCAATTAAAAGGAGTTTTGGAGAAAAATTTAGCCGTCGTCTCTCCCCCCGGGGGTGTATATAAGAGGGGTTTTTTGGATTGAAACCCTCCCATAGAAAATTCAAAAAAGGTACAATAAGTTCTTATTAGCATGCTGTCTTCGGCGACGCTTTCAATGAAGCTTTCTCCTTTTAAACCGGTTAGATAAGAAGCCAGAAGCTATAGCTGCCTCCCCCATTGTACATCCTCCTGAGAAGTTGACCTCCTAGGTCATCGTCTATCCTGTCCTTCCCAGAAAGGTGGACAGGTCACTAGAGGACATCTCCTTTATATCGGCAGGTGTAGTCCAAGACTCACCGAACACACACTCTCTTATTGACGATAACTCCGGACACTCGCATAAGACATGCCTGACAGTTTCATCTTCCTGTTCACACATCCTGCATAGAGGTGTGTCCACTAGCCCCATAGTATGAAGCCTCATAGTATGAAGAAGTTTCCTCAGTTGACAGTGGCCAGTCTGAAATCTTACTGTTAAACGTAGGTTTTTCCTGGTCATCGCCAAATATTTCTTCAGCGCCAGCTTCCCAGGGTCGCCCAAGGTGATCCTAGCAAGACTGCAACCTTTTATTACATCCCATCTATTAAGGGATTGAGCATAGGTGTAACGTTTGACTAGTTCCGCAATTTTCGAAGTCGTTAGGCCGTAGGTGTCACTGGGTCCTAAAATGTTTAGTCCAGCCGCTTCCCTGGCTGAAGAATCGACAATGTGATTACCTTTACTCCTGTCGTACCCTTTAGCCCACCCCAGGATAATATGAACGCTACAATTCAACACAAATGCATTTTTGCATTCTTTGGAACCAACAAAGCGGGTACATTCAAAATGGAGTTTTTTTTGGCTTTAACGAAAAGTAAAAGTGTCATTAGGACTTAGGTCGGGACTGTATGGAGGATGGTCTACTGATTTTGTCACTGCTATAAACAAATTTCCACTTAAAACATCAAGATAAATTAAATAATATTAATATTTTCTTTCATTCTCTTATCCTTATGCCTTCTCAGGCATCGGATTGGAGTTCTTCCTGAATCCATGTTTTTCATACTTTTCTGTCTCTGGCTAATGCCTTCATCTCTCCTAATGACTTTCCTTTGTTCTTTCCAATTTCTTCAATCTGGTTTATACATTTCCTCCTGAGTCTTCCTTTTTGTCTTTTTCTTGATATTCCCATTTTCATTACTTTTCTCGCTATTGTATCTTGCTTCATTCTTACAAGGTGGCCAAACCAGTTCAATTGTGTCTCTTTAATATTTGATATTATTGGGTCTTGATTAGTTATGCTTCTGATTTCTTCGTTCCTTACTTTGTCCCATTTCGTTTTTCCTGCTATTCTCCTTAAATATTTCATTTCCATTGCATTTATTTTTGTTTCATGCTTTCTCTGCAGTACCCAGTTCTCACTGGCATAAGTTAAAGTTGGTAATGTAATTTTGTTGTATGTTTCCATCTTTGTATTCATATCAATGTATTTATGGCTTAGTAATGTTCGATTTAAGGAATAATATAATCTTGTTGATTTATTTGCTCTATTTTTCCATCTTCTGTTAAAATACTTCGTAGGTAGTTATAGGTTGTTACTTTTCCCAATGTTTTCTGATTACATTTCAATTCCTCGCAATTATTCCCCTGTTTTTCATTCACTATCATTACTTTGGTTTTTTCTGTATTTATTGTCATTTTCATCTTTTCTATTTCTCTTGTCACTAAGTTAATTTTATTTCTTGATTTTGATATAAGTACGATATCGTCTGTGTATAGTAGGTTGCTTAGTCTGACCGGTACCATGTTCCTGTACCCTATTATCATGTCCAGATTTCCTCCTTGTCTTTTTATTTCCTTCACTATTTTGTCCATTATAATAACAAACAACAGTGGGCTTGAGCTATCACCTTGTTTTATACCTTTTTTCATTGAAAACTCTTCCGATCTTCGACCTTATATTATTAATATAAATTTTGACAAATACAATGATATTTTTTTTATTTTAAGATTATAAGATTATAATCGGTATAAATTTGTTGAATACTTTAATATCTTTAATTTTACTTATTAAATTAAGGGAATTATAATGACAACCGAATATTATTATTATGTTGATTTTATTATCTCGGTGATAGGCATTTAAAGCAACAAAATACATCAATTTAAAATTTTATCTACATCTACACGTTCCATCCTAACAAATGTCTATCTTTGAAAATATTATTCGGAAAATTATTATGAGATATATAATTTGAAAGGTAGAGTTCATGGTGTGCGTCATTGTTAATGACCTTCTTATACATTACGTTGGAAGTAATGGAAAAAAAGGAAGTCTGTGATTAATCCTAATCAAAATATCACAATAATGAAACGTTCCAATGTATCGCAAACGGTTACCCAAATCTTTGACTTAAAAAATTTGATTAGAAGAAATTACAGCATTCAAAATAGGATGCAGACGTACCTTTGGTATTGGCAATGTGTCTTACGTCTTTTTCTAATGTCTCAACGAACTATACTACTGATATTAATAGCCTAGTAAATTTATATTTATACATTCAACTTTGATCTCTATTTATAGATCACAAACCACAAGACATCTTGAGGTTCCAGCGACCTCTGTCCACCTATTGGTTTTATAAGAAGTAACTGTAACCTGGAGATGTGTATAAACAATGATACTTGTAACATTATCAAAGGTAATACCACGAGTGCTTCAAATTTTATCGATAATTTTTTCTTTTCCACGAAAACATATTTATTTGGCAAAAATATGAAAACAAACCGATTGATAAAATCACGAGTCCGTTAGGACGAGGGATTTTATCTAAATTCGGTTTGTTTGAATGTTTTTGCCTAAAATAAACAAGTTTGAGTGATGAAAATAAAAAATTATGTGATACAATTTGAAGAGCGAGTTGTATTTGGGAAGATTATTTTTTTCAACAGTTTAAAAGTTTGTATTACCTGAATGTTCAATATTCTCTTGGGTGATGGCACTCAATCGGTTTGTGTTCATTTTTCAATAAACTTCGAAGCACTTTTAGTTGTCAATAATGACAAATTCAAAGTAAAATTTTGACGTTTCGATGTAAACAAGGTTTTATCGATGAGGAAGCAGAATTATCAGTATAATACCGAATGATTGGCTAGAATAATGTATTGCTATTGGTTAAAACCACCAAAATGTCAGATTTTGACAAGTGAAAAAAATAATCTGGTTAATCTACCAGCTCTGTGGTTATATATAGTTTCCTTTCAAAATCACAGTTAACTTCTATTAGTTCCTAGATACACCTATAGGTAGGTCTATTCAATATCGACCGCAACTCATTCTTCAAGTGATAAATAAAAAATCTTAAGATAAATATTTCCATTAAATTAGAATCCTTATAAAGCACGGCACTGTTAATGGAATCTGTGACCTGTGCTGTGTGTATTGCTATCATTGTTTTGGAATGAGAGAATCGATTTAGATGTTGGTTGTCTATAAAGTGAGTTGTCAATATAGCGTTAGAGTTAACTTCTTTTAGTTTCTAGATAAGCCTATAGGTGGACAAAGGTCGCCTTAACCACAAACAGCCTTATTAATAAAAAACACGATAACAGCATAAAAACTAAGGGTTACTAAGAGCGTACTTATATCATGCTAAGCAAATTATATTAATAATTGAATACATCTAACAAACAATATGTCTTTATAAGATAGACATGACAACAATGTAAAATACGTAAACGGCTATATTATCATTATATTATTCACTCTTATTTCTCTTTGTAAAAGATCTTCGTGTCAGTTTGACAGAATAATCCTCCCGCTTCGCGGACAATTAGGCAATCCAGTGACCTGTCAAATAAAATTCAATATGGCGACACAGGGCAAACAAATGTGATTTAATACATTGTAGACCGTGGATTTTGGTATACATAAGTGTTTATTTTGGAGAAAGGTGCTTTTATTTTGCTTTGGTGTCTCTATACTGATAATATACAATAGAAAGTTCAGTTTTATAAAACTTTTAAGCTGGGTATATCCATTTAGGACCAACTTTTGGTTGTGTGCCTATATAAGAACATTATTTTTTTGTTAGTGGTTTTTAGACTATCAAGAATTATTATTTAATATTTACTGGTAAGTACACACTGACTAAAACATATACAATATTATAATGAAAGTGAAACTTTTATAAAATTGCTGGCATTAAAATTTCACTTGCTTGAATTGGAAGATATCACCTGCAGTATTTAACTTTTATGCTTACGGATTTCAGGAGTGAAACACCTACTTCAAAATGCCAACAACTTGTATGGTAGTCGGTTGTGGGAGCCGTTCAAACCGAGACCAAGTAAGCTTTTTTAAGGTCCCAGCTGTTTTAAAGAACACATTTTTGGTGCACAAGAATTAATTAAGTAAGAAGCGTGGAGAAATATGGTTAGCAGCAATCAATAGAGATGATTCAACAGAATCAAAAATCAAATATCAGGCTGTATGTAGCAGGCATTTTGTTCAGTTTTGTTCAATAACAATATTTATAAAAACTAAGAAAAGTGATATATTCCAAATAAAAAATACTAATCAAATGAACAATATACTAAACACTAATAAAATATACTAAATTGAAGCAAAATGTACTAATAAATTCGACTAAAAAGTCTTAAGCACTGTTTATGACTGAATAGACAATACAAAACTAACCTATCTGTCTAAATTGTTTGCCCTGCTCGGCCATATTAGGTCACGTGATCTGGATTGCCTAATTAGGCAATCCTTCGATCTGTCAAAATAAATTCAATATGGCGGCGACGGTCAAACAAATAACAAAGTTGTGTTTGAGTGTTTGTTTATCCATTGGTTTTCTTTCTGTTTTTTGGCTGTAAATTGTGATTTTTGAATAGTAAAGTGTTTGTCTTGTGAAATGCCTTCGATATGTATTGTGGTTGGTTGTGGAAGCCGTTCTAATCGTGATGAAGTTTCGTTTTATCGTGTTCCCGCAGAGATAAAATACAGGTTTTTAACGGAGAAAAACTATTCGACCAAACTTCGCAGGGCTGCATGGATTGCGGCAATAAAGAGAGACGATCTGACCGAATCTATATTGAAACACCAGAAAGTTTGCAGTAGACACTTTATAACTGGTAGGCTTCTTATCAAATATTATCTTGAATAGCATATCAACTCTTCTAGCTCCTAGTATACGTAATTTGTACTCAAGTAGGTATTAACTTATTTTAGGCAAACCTGCTGCCCTCGAAGATAAAGACCACCCTGACTGGGTACCATATCAACATATGGGACATGTGTCTCAGAAAGTAAAAAAAGGGCTGCAGATGTTGAGAGAAAGAATCGCAGAGATAAAAGGACAAAACTAACACGCATAGGTCTGACACGTTACTGATTCCAATGTTTGACCGTCGCCGCCATATTGAAAAGATCACGTGGTCTGGATTGCCTAATTAATCAAACTAACATTTGACCAAAAAAAGTTAGGTTAACTTAAACACAGTGTAAAACATACCCTAACTGATTACTAAGGATTTAATATCATTCTAATGTTAGAATAATCTTAAATGTTTTTATTAATATGCTTTTCAATAATTTAGTTTCAAAGTCATGTTAGAATAATCTAAATTTTATTATTAATGAGGCTGAAAATGTTTTTCGTTAAAAGGATCCATTGAAATGTTGTTGAGTGTTTGATTGATTTGATTTTGAAGATAGCAAGATAATTAATTTGCTTTGCTAACAATAGCTGTTGATAAGAATCTTTTTGGAAGTACCTATGTGTATCTTTTTTCAAATCTATTGATGGAAGTAAATTCATTCTCCAAAAATATACCACTTAGACATATCTTTTATTTTCAATCATATCATTACCTACAGCATGATTTATCTTTAAATACTTAGAAGCATGTTTCCGTTTGTTATCTAGATTTTTTTCTAATTTTGTACACATTACGCATATTATTTTTGAGTGCTTAAAAAATCAATTTTGTTAAAAAAAATTCAGTTTTTCTACTAGGGAAATGAGTTAAAAACATTAGTTGTTGAGTTATACACTTAATCACAGTTTTCTGTAAAAATTTGAATGAAGCGTGGAGGACAACTCCTCTGGAGGATGTACAATGGGCCTAAGTGCTGCTACTCTCATCCTCCCTACTTTACAGATAAAAATACCTCTTGTAGTCCCTTATAATTACTAACCAGACTGGTTGATTATATCGTGCAGATATCCCAACCCAGTGTAATTCAATGTCTGCCGGGACAAAGAGCTAGCCCTAGAAGTAGTTATTGCTTTTCAGTGAACGGTCTCTTTTATTTGAAAAGTAATTTTTTATCGATCCTTTAGTTCAATGACATTTATTATTGAGAACATCCATTCAAAATAAAGCCTATATTATTCATCTTCACATTTATATTACTAAAATTGGTTCTCAAAACTATTTTTTAAGCTGGAATTGTTATATTACTATTCCAATAAACGTACTATGAATATATCATATTAATATGTATGAAATTATGAGAAATCCAAAAAATTTGCGGTTTAACTGATGTCTTGACGCTAACAGGAATTGAATTAGCCAAGGCAACACATGTACAATTGAAATTACATTCTTTTTTTTATCGAAAAAATGTATTCGTTTAATACCGAATCCCTAACAACAATGCCGACCTCGTGATTCAATTACAAACGCACTTGCATTGGGTAGAACCTTACAACAATTATTAATAACAATTTTAACATTAGATCAACTATCACCTTCATCTGAATGGCGAATAAATATATTTTCTATAAGCACAACGATCCGCTTTCTTCATTGATTACATTTTAAAATTACAGATTGTTTCATCATTGCGTTTCATTGTGTCTGTGTTCTGTAAAAAATATTGTCCGATATCTGAAAACGAATGGCTATTTCATAATTATTGATGTTTTGTCGAGGAATTATTTTAAAATATTCCTTTATATATCTGGGAGATTTATTTATTAATATACAGTATACAATATCTGCTATAGTCAAATGCAGTGTTATCATGCGGATCATACGATTCAACAAAGACATACTCACCCTTTTTGTTTTCTTTTATTGCTTTTAATCATAACTTCCAAATAAAATCCGTAAGATGATTTATGCAATTTTGACGGGACTATTTCACTAGAGTAAATTGATAACTGACAAAACTTGAAGGTATTGAACTGGCAATTTTTTGTCTTGTCGCGGCAATTTTTTGACGTTTAATATATCAAATCTATGTGTATAAAATTCTATCACTCTGTGATAAAATTCAATATAAAATCTTTGTTAGTGGTTTCTAAGGAAACTAAGTTGTTTATTTATTTATTTAACTGTCTAAAAATTATTAAAACTGTTTCAAAAATTTAAATAAGTAAATAAGTATTATTAACATGAATAATACAGGATTTGGAAATAATTC